>OMNZ01019988.1:5757-16028 GCA_900303255.1 Lesueurigobius sanzi | reverse complement strand
CAGGATCACACAGGGGGGTGCAAAAAGTCAGGAAAAGTGCCATCAAAGAAGAAAAATAACAGGTAATAGTAATAGTAATAATAATAGAAAATAAAGACCATAATGTCTCTTAGCGTCTCTCTGTAAATAAACTCTTATGCACTAAATAAGATAAAAAATAACTCTAGGTCGAATTTTATGAAATGGAGACTAAAAATATTGTATCAGAGTTATCATTGCAGGTGAATAATAAATGTTTACATTCAGGTGGTTGATTGATGAAGTGACATTGCAGATATTGTAAGCACAGATGTCATTGCACATATTAAGTAGCCAAAAACCGTTATGGGGGTGTTTTTGATGAGGAAATAACATTATAACATGGCTAAAACATTTTGCATGATATATAGGCCCTTTAAAGTAGTGATGGAGCAGTTTGTTGAAAGTTAGCTATTTCTGAGCTTTGTTTTCCCGCTCACTGCACCTTCCAATGTGCTCGATTGTGGCCGTTCTCAAAGATGCCGTCTGTATCTATGCTTGGTGTTTGTGTGTCTGATACCAACCAATACCATGAGGCTTCCAAAACAAGTGGTTTGCTGCGAATGTAAAAGTAAAACATAAAATGAGTCATTTATCCTGGTACTATACTAATTGACACTCAATAAAATGTTTTAATTTTACCCCCTCCCCCCTCCCTGCAGTGCCTCTCCTTAATCTCCTTTGCCTGCCTCTTTTGAAAGTAATCTCTCATGGCATTGAAAGCATCATGTCTCTCTTCTGTCTGCAGTTCCTGTGTCTGAAGAACATCCGCACATTTCTGAAGGTCTGCCACGATAAGTTCGGTCTGCGCAACAGTGAACTTTTCGACCCCTTCGACCTTTTTGACGTCAGGGACTTTGGCAAGGTAAGATATGTTTGGCTCTCTCATGCGCTGATGCTGCTGCTGCGTTGTTCTGTGCGATATTTGCACCCATGGGCGATACGTTTGCGCTGGGAGACATGAAGCTACTTGTGATGCTGATTTTATCTTGGCTGAGCTATGTTCTCCTCTTGTCAGATCAGAGCCGGAGATTTGTTGCTTGGAATTTGGATGCTATACCTTTGCGCCGTGTAGCTCTGAAAATCTGCTTTTATTACTTTGACGGAACAACTTTGGCTGTCTGTACAGGAAGGTGGTATGCAAAGTGGTTACAAGACAAAATCCTGTGTCTAGATATGCTTTTCAAAGGCTGAGATTACTTTAGTTTACACTTAGTGCACGAATAACAATTACAAAAGTTCTATTAACTGTGGAAAGGTATACAAATTGTGCTTTTGAGGTAAATTTAATTCAAAAGTGTGAATTTTTGCCACTTCTGGGTGGTATTGCTGATGATTTGTGGCTCAGAATATGAATATTAGATATCAGACAGTAGCACAAGTGAAGAATTAAATGATTTTTACCATTCTACTAAAACGGCTTGCTTTGTTTTGATGGAGCGTTTCCGTTGTTTATATGTCAGATGTAACCTTTGGCTTTGTGCGTGGTATTGAAGATAATTGAGAGACGTACTTCTCGCTGTGGTGCATTTGTTTGCTACTTGGATCTCTCAACAAAGCAGTGATTCTCAAACTGTTGTGTAGGCAAAGAGAGAGAAAGGCGGGTCACGTAAAGTCTCCCTCGGCACAGTGCTGTTGTCATTTAGGCCACGTCGCCAGAGATGATACTCTTCTCTGCAAGTTTAACAATTCTATACAATTGAAACTTCAAAACATCAACATTCTAACATTGCATTGTAAGACAGAGCTTGCATTAAGGTTCCAGACTAAATACAGGTGTTGGGAAAGGGTTAAACCTCTCTTAATGTTTGACTGAACTGGACACCGATTTGTGGCCATCCATGCCGTGTATACTTCAGTTTGCAGCCCTCGATGGAAAAGGTTTGGACACCTCCGCCTTAGAGCAACAGGGCAGATAGAAGTTGTCTTTGTCTGGTTTTTAAAGTGACTGCAATAGATTTTTTTTTTATTTTTATTTAACCATTACTTAACCAGGAAAGTCCCATTGAGATCTGCAGATCTCTTTTTCAAGGGAGTCCTGGCCAAGAGGCAATTGCAACACAACCAAAGACCAATAAAAATAATAAAAGTACATTTGAATACAGTTAGAAACAATGACAGGCTGATGCTTCCATCTCCAGGTCCTTCAGGATGGTGTTAAACTCAGCCAAAGGTATGAGGTCAGGTAGTTTAATTCCAATCTACAGGAGCACGGTACTGAAAAGCCATTTTTCCTCTCTCTGTCCTGACACTGGGGACAGTCAGTGTGTAGACGTCCTGTGAGCGAAGAGCATACGGTCCATCAGACCTGCGCTGAAGATACACACTCAAGTACGGAGGGAGCAGCCCTACCAGTCCCTTAAATATAAACCTGTGCTAGTGTGTCAGGCCACGAGCCCACAGAGCAGGCCATCCAACTCTGGAGGAAAGTTCACAATGATGAGTTCGTGGACCACAGTTTGTTATGAAGCGGAGGGAGGCATGGAAGACTGAGTCCAGCATATGTAGTGCCTGGGATGGGGCATATGTGTATAAAAGATCCCCATAATCCAGCACTGGATGAAATGTAGCAGCGACAAGTCTTTTCCTTGCACAAAAAGAAAAACATATATAAGATATTAATTTTTCCCTATAGCTACAAACCACCATACTGTAATGTAATAAGAATTTTCAAGAAGTCTGTTTGTGAAGCCTATCTTTACCTAAAATCTATTATAGACCCTGAAAAAAATCTTTATTTGGCCACTTTAAAATGTTCTACCAAAAAATAAAAAGCCTGTTTCTGGCTATTACATTTTATTTATTGATTCGTGCATATACCCGGTTACTATTCTAATTACATCAGAAGACAAAATAGTCCAGAAGGGGATGCCATGTTGATATTTTGACACTCATTTGGTGGCACCCTGCATTAGGGGAAAACGTCATTTTGACTAAAAGTATATTTCTTGAACCTGCGCAGTACAATGCTGTTCGATGTAACGTTAATGGGCCTCATTCATGAATATTTTAAGTACAACTTAGGAGAAACTTAAGAAAAGCTTAAGTCTGACTCACGAAGCATTCTTAAGAAGACAAAACTGTACTTAAAGAGAGATGATTTTTTTCGTGCGTAAGAGTCCTCCTGACTGTTCTTAGGATTTGTTCTTCCAGAAGAGCTCTTTCAGCTAAGAAGGAATTTAGTGGAATTTTTAATTTTTGAATGCCAAAAATGTTCTTAAGTCGGCCTTAAGAACAAATTTGTTTGTAAGTTTGTTTTGTGAATGAGGCCCAATATTATTAGCGTCCACAACCGCGCAACCAATAATGACAACAAAAGCAAACTCCACTCTCTGAAGTGAACGATGACCATAAATGTCATACTACAAGAGTTCATAGAGTAAATTGCATTGATATTGATATTTTAACAAATACAATTCTCCAATATCCAAACTTCGAGGACAACAGGATTGGACAATAGATGCCAAAAGTTGTATTCTTTCTTTGTATCTTTTTTTGAATATAGTTATATTAAAATGGAGTGACTGATATGATTTCCCTTTCGCTCCTCCTGCTATTTTTGACATACTATTTCAATGCCTTTTCAACCATTCAACCTTTATCCCATCTATTCATTTGGGTCCTATGCCACAGCCCAAGATTCATTATATTCAAAACTGTTGCCTGGAAATTGTTTAATATTTTCTTAAACTAGGGCTGGGTACCATTATTTTTTTTCCCGATGCCAGTACTTTAACGATACTTGGTTCATACTGGTACCTGAACAGTTTTCTTGAACTTTTCTCAATAGCTATACTAAATATTTGGTCATCAAGAACCATTAAAACCGAACAATAATGGTAATGTATTCCTTAAAATACTATTTATTTTTCCTGTATATATATATTTTTCAAATTCATAATGTATTTGAGCTGAAACTACCAAGGAACTTTCTTTATTGCCGTCTCAGGACCCACCAGGCATCAAAACTCGCTTTCTAAAGGGAAACATTGTTTTCGGTACCGAGATTCCTAACAAACAATAAATAACAAACAAATAAAACATATGACTCATGACTATGAACAATTCTTGTTGCTCATCATATTGTAAGCTCTGTTTAGGCAAATGTCATTGTCGTGAGTGCGTTCCCTTGTCTTTCATCTGCAGTTTAGGACGGGCACAAAGTCAAATCTGTCACTCGCATTAGTTTGAATAGGAAAGAGAGAGCGCGAGAGAGCGTGAGAGAGAGAGAGCGAGGGAAGATGGAGGAACACTTCGAGGGTCACTAATCTGATGGTCGGCAGGGAGGGGACAGCCGTTACACTCGAGGCACTTTGGAAAGTCGCAGAGAGAGGACTTGGCTGAGCACGGAGCTGCTGACTCATTCTTGGCTTTATGGGATTTTCAGTGAGGGTTTTGCATGTACGAAAATGTCGGTTACGAGGATAGTGTCGCACTTCACTTGGACGGAGTTCAAATGGTGCTGGAAAACTTTTGTCTTTGCTGGTTCAGGGGAAGTAGAAGGTTTTTTAGATGAGTCATGTAGCTAAAGCGCAGTGAGAAAAGTGATATAGCAATGTATGCTACCAAGTTGCATGTAGGCAATGTTGAGAAGGCAACTGTTTCAGAAGAGTTCACAATAACAAAGGTATTGGAAGACCAACGCAAGGGGGAAAAAAGTATTTGAGTTGTTTGTGTTGGCTCTCACAGTCATGAGGTTGCATACTATGAAGGGTGGAAGTAACAAAAATGATTGAATTTGATAAAAATGACACCTGTAAAATGACTCATATTGATAAAAAAACAAGCATTTCGATAAACGTTTTTCATCAATTCACAGATCGTTTCATCAAATCAGTGTCGTTTCATCAGTTCAAGTCGTCTTTATCAAATCACAGCTGCATTATCACATGATGGGTGAAAGTAACAAAAATGATTTGATAAAATGCCATGTGAATTTGATGAAAGGGAATGTGATAAAAGTACATCTGATATAAAAACTGACATGTGTAAAATGACTCATATTGATTAAAAACGAGGGTTTTGATAGAAAGTTTAATTTGATCAATTCACAAATGGTTTTATGAAGTCAGTTGTTTTTATCAGTTCAAGCCTCTTCATCAAATCAAAGCTGCAATTCTTGTTACTTATGGTAAAAGCCTCTGGCTAGTTCCCATTTAAGTTTAAGCCTGAGCTGCTCTGTCCTGGGGAGTGCAGAAAAAAGGGAGGGGAGAGGAGGAGACAGAGAGAGGGGAGAGGAGCAGACAGGAGCAGGACACTGCCACAGAAGATCTGACTTTCATTTAGGCCTGTTTTATACATGTTTTAAGTGGCTAATTCTACTAATCCAAACGTGCAATAGGCCTATGGGCTAAAATAGGGAGCCAAAAAACATTTATATAATCTGGCATTTGGCAAGAATAGCTTACATTGACATAATATGTATTATTAAATAAGAGGAACACTTAAGGGTTATTGTGATCAGCACAGTATGCAGCATCCTACCAACACCTCACAAGGTTATAGTGCTGATGTGGCGATATGAAGGGGTGCCTTCATAGGTGGACTGAGGGAAGCACGTTTAGGGGCGCCCCAGAGCTGAAAATGTTGAGAACCACTGCATTACACAGCGGGGAATGCATGATGATGGCAGGTGATGCAATTGTGTCTGCCCTGCTGTGTACAGAATGTTAATATCACATCTTTTTTTATCCAAGAAACAATATTCAGGATTACTTTACCCCAGAGGTGGAAGATTGAAGTACTCAATATTCTTACTTAAGTAAAGTAAGATACATGACCAAGAATGTACTTAAAGGGAATCTACGGAAGTTAAAATAATATATTTTCCACCCCCTACATGCTCCAGCAATGTCCCACGGCCACACCTATCCCACTCAATTGCCGCTATAAGCCTGCACTATCACTCTAAAGTTGCCTCCTCAGGCGAGGCAGCAGTCATGCACGAGCTTAACCTGGAGACTGCAGTTACGCGGACGGCCAGAGGTGACAGTCACAAGTATGAAAATGGACAACCTCCTAAATTTTTACTTAGTCCTTCCAACATCATCCAGTCCTAAACCAGGTCTAAACTAGGACTAAATCATGACTAAACCAGGACTAAACCAGGTCTAAATGAGTAAACCACTAACTGAGGTCTAAACCAATATTAAACCAGGACTAAATCATGACTAAACCAGGACTAAACAAGGTCTAAATGAGGAAACCACTAAACCAAGTCTAAAGTGGGACTAAAGCAGTTTTCCCACATTGAAAATAAAAAACTTTTACATTTACTGCAGTTAAAAAATGTAGTGGAGTAGAAAGTCTACATACATGCTCTGAAATGTAAAAAGTAAAAGTAAAAAGTATTTGTCATAAAATTAAATAAAACATAAAAGTACCTATAATTTGTACTTTTTACTTTTGTTACTTTCCCCCACTGCTTTCCCCAGTAGTATGCCTATAAGATTGATTACACACAGGATGCATTCATCGGGGGAAGATATTCATCCTTACTTCTTGTAATGTTATTCAGTATATCTTCGGAGAGAGCGAGAGAGATGAGGTGGCATAGACGAGACCTCATTTGGCAGTTCGTAGATAAACCACAACATGGCGTCTGGGAGTCAATAAGCTGGGACAGGATGGTATTAAAAATTCGCCACAGTCATAATCAATCACGCCGGCTCCTCCGTACGTCAATTTGGAAATGGCTTTTGTATGGGCTCGGTCGCGTCTCCATTGATTTTCCATTAGGGCCCAACATGGCATTATAATATATTGAGTCGGGCAGATCCCTCCTAATGTGGCGTACATTTAAATAGTGGACAAAGCTCTTCAGGTGTAATGCACAATGACCTGCTTTTATTGATGTCCCTAAGTCTATTCAGTGACCTCTCCTTCCCCGCACACTTACCTGTGCACAAAAGTGGTGTCGTCAGCCGATAGTGATCATGGCTCTTTGCGTGATGTGGCTAAGCTACTTCCGCTAATGCCACTTCACGGTCTATTGGGTTTAGTTTAAGGGTCGTTCTGCCAATTCTGTGCCTTTTCAGCTTTGAAAAATAAAAATAAATGTTTTTGTCCAAAAAGTTATGAGGACTGTCTTGGGGAATTTTTTATTGTTATTTTCGCCTGGTATTTTTTTGTTTTATTGCTTTTGAATGGTGCACCATCAAGTGCTTGGACTGTTTATTTTCATAACAAATTGACCTAGTATCATCTGAATGCTGTAGTCGAGTCATATCAATGAAGTAATCATGATAGATGCAGAAAAACAACCAAAATATTAGGGGAAAATTGAATTTCTCACCTCACTCTTTCCCTACATGCAAAAAATCAATGTATATGGCTGTGGACATTAGAAAATGTTTAGTGGGATAGATCTGGCCCAGGAGATGGAAGATAAAGGCTGTAGATACTGTAGAAATGTTCATTTTTGACAAAAATAACAAAAAAATGTAGGCGCTCATAGCACTTTTTTGATTATTATTCCACTAAAATATGCTTCTATAAACATAGAAGGCTATAAACCTAACCTTCTGTGTTTATCCTCCATATTTTTCCATCCATCCAATATTTTTTGCACCATACACCATTACACCATAGATTTGCTCATTTTTGCACAAATGTCACTCCAAACTTTTGCCCTGGTTCTGTCTAAACGGAGGCAAAAAAAAAAAAAATGTGTAAAGTGCAGAGTCAGCAGTTTTGTAAAATGCTAACTTTTGGACACACACTTAACACTTACTACCCAGAGGCCTAGAAGAACATGGCTGGGCTCATTTTAAAGCCTGAACCCTTTCGAATGCGTATGTAAGTAAGAGATATTTGCTAAAGTCGCTGACACGTCTCATATTGATGTAAATATTTGGATTTACACATCAAAAAGAAAATTGTAACAGGACCTGAATGCCCCCCTCTACAAAATTCCAGAAACTGTTAATGGTGTAAAATATAGACGACTGAGTTAAGAGTAACAGAAGTCAAAATCCTATGGACACTAAAACTATATGATTCAGTCATTTTTACTACTTGAAGAGTTCATTTGCAAAAGAAGATGTCTTTGTTTAGATTTCTTTGCAATATGATGTGTATTACTGTACTCTACAGGTGACACCCATAAAGTTCAAAATCAATTTGATCAATAATCAGTCGCTTAATATTTTCATGTTTTTTTTCATTTTTCCATTGTGAGATCAACAAAGTATTATATTATCTTATCTTAATGAATTTGAGGTTTAGATCTTAAATGGTTGAAATCCATCTGAGTAACATTATAGTACACATGTTGTGATAGCGATTTTGTGGCTGTTCATTTTCATGGGATTTCATCAGTTTGGGAGAATGACCCTTAAACTGGTTTGAAAACTGGTTTGAAATATCATATTTCGTTTTCTAAGAATATGGCTGGGAAGCGCATAATGGTCTAAAAGACAAATACAAAGCTATACTATTTCATAGCCAAACTTAAGGTCTATATCTAGTTTTCATATTTTCTGCATTGTTGCAATAATTTCTATATTTCAATCTCTAAACCTCCTCCAATAGTGCAAATCTGACCAAATATAATTCCCTTTGCGTCCCTCGAAGGTATATCTGCTGAAAACAAATGGTGCAGTTGCCAAGACTGCGCCTGCACAATAGCCCCCTAATCTCTTTTTAAGGCTGAATTCCAAACAGGCGGCTCTGTGGAGATGTGAGGCTAGCTTTTTGAAAGCATTGGGTCCTCCATAAACATTAATCAGGCCCTATCCAACCTCCACCGCTCCACAGTGACCAGGCAAGCCCCAGAGTTCATCTCCCCTGGCCTCCTATAATGATAGTTTCCCTATGGCCATGGCAAATGAAATCCATGGGGGCCCTGTAATTGATCTCTGTGGAACCCCTCCAATCCAACACACAGATAGAGGTCAATGTCCTTTGCTGTTATTTAATATAACCTTCTCTGGTAGCCAAAAGTATTTAATAATAATTGTTACAGACAACATAAACCTTGCACTGTTAAACATACAGTATATCATGTCAATGAATTATTTTAATAATCTATAAAAAGTAAGTTTATGTTTTTTTTATTTTTTTTATTTGACCTTTATTTAACCAGGAAAGTCCCACTGAGATTAAGAATCTCTTTTTCAGGGGAGTCCTGGCCCCAGAGGGGATCCTATTGTACATGTTTTTAGTTGTAGGGGAAACCGGAGCACCCGGAGGAAACCTGCACAGACACAGGGAGAACATGCAAACTCCACACAGAAAGGTCCTGGCCCTGGATCGAACCTGGATCCTTCTCGCTGTGAAGCACAAGTGCTAACCACCGTTTATTTAACTCTTACTTCTTCTTAAGCAGTATAGTTGTGTTTATCTATTTATTTTGTGTAATCTGTATGATTACAAATCATTTGTAACAAACAGTACCTAAGAGGGTCATTCCATGTTTTTTCTGAGTTCCTACATGTGTAATGAACAAAAGTTATTTGCTCTTTCTGGTTGTGGGTGACTTTTGCGTTTGTGTCCATGTTTACAGAGCTCAGTAATGGAAACATGTAGAGGGCTAAAATTTGGTCTGTGCCATGTCTACTGAACATATTTCCAGGAACAATTATCAAAAATGTGCTGGATTGTAAACCTTTGGATTTATAGGCTGCTAAAAATGGCAATTTTTGAATTTAGTAACTTTTTCCCCAAAAGGTCAGGGGTTCATATTCTAGATTTTCTTTATTAGGATATAACCTTGCTGCAGTAGAAGCAGCATGTCCATCGGATAAAGGGTCTTTGAGTTATGACTTCACAAAGATGGGTCCTACTCTGAAAAGCTCAAAAATGGCCCTCTAGTCTTTGCAGGATTTGACCACGTAGTGCACTACTGAGGCACACATTTTTTTTCCCAGATAGAAGGCCTATCAGTCAGTCTGTAGACCGACAATTTCTATCTACATGTATCTCAAATGATTTCATGGTTAAAAAAAATGTTTACAATCCAGCACATTTTTGATGATTGTTCCTGGAAATACAGTATGTTCAGTAGACATGGCACAGACCAAATTTTAGCCCTCTACATGTTTCCATTGCTGAGCTAAAGCTCTGTAAACATGGACACAAACGCAAAAGTCACCCGCGAGCAGAAAAGGTGGCTACAACACCCTGTGTAGGAACTCAGAAAAAAAAAATCATGCAAATCTGAGAGGGTCACCTGGGAAGATTCTGAGTCTAAAAACTACTTGATAAAAGACTTTTGTTTTGTTTTTTCCTTTTCATAATTTGTGCGATCATAA
>OMNZ01019985.1:16735-31597 GCA_900303255.1 Lesueurigobius sanzi | reverse complement strand
CTCTACGGGGGCGCGTGGCAGTAGCGGGGGCGGTTCTGTTTAGCGTTAGGCTACGTTAATATATTGTAAGTGCAGCCTAAGCGGGTACAATGTCTGTGTATTAATAATTTCATTTTTATTAGTTTTAGTGGCCTATCGTTTTTATTGTAGAGGAAGGTCTAAGGCGTAGAGGAAGGTCTAAGGATGGGGGGTCTAAGGATGGGGGATACTCTAAGCTTGTTACTCTAAGTGATTTACTTATTCACGGGACATTACATCTGGTCCTTCTATTCGTGTGTGAATTATTTTTGATCATTATTGATGTCTGATATTGATTTGTTTTTGTCTGTACCGACCTTTGAGATGACTTCTGTTGTGATATTGGGCGTTACAAAAATAAATTGATTGATTGATTGATTGATTGTTATGTGTTATTAATGTTATTATTATTAATCCTGTGCTTATTCTTCGCAATCGTTCATATTAGCCTATCAATATTCCTTGAACGAATATGGGCGGTGGGGCTTGCAACAATCCACGCCTCACTCTTCCTCATTCATCTAGAGCTCCGCCCCCTGTCAGACCGGCGCAGTCTTAGGCGTACCTGTTACAGTATGTGCATTTGCAACTTGTCACCTACGCAGCACGCAAGATCGGGCCCTATGTCTCAATAGTATACAGGGAAAAGTTAAAAATTGATATCACTCAGTTCTAATTCTAATGACTGCCTCACTCAGATTATAACTTTCAAAAATGTATGTAATTCTAGTGTTCACGCTCTCATCTCTTGTCTTTGAGGTTTTTATTTGAGAACTTCTACTTTGAAGAGCACGTGCGCTACATCTTTACCACATACCCCGTTGTCATCCTGTGGTTAATTGGGACCATCGCCAATTTGAATCCTGGCACTCACAACTTTGCCTTTGGAGGTAAACACACCAACTAAATCCCATCTTTTGAAGTGTGACATACAACATATAACAAAATATCGTTTTTCAGTTTTCATCCTCGTCATCTGCTGCGTCGTGTTTTTGGCCCGAGTGGTCCTGGTCTCATGGAGGCACCACAAAAGACCCTTGTACAGCGACAGTGAGCCCACCATGTCTCCTGTGGAAATAGCTCTGACGCAAAGCAAACTCTTTCTATAAGTATTGTATCGTTATATTTGTGATCTATAAATAAGTGTAAATACTGCAGAGTGACTGTGAAAATATTTGTGGTTGATAATAATTCTGTTCTATTTCCTATGGCTCTGAGATCATGTTTGTTGCCTATGCTACTAAACAATATAGTGTAGGTCGAATATTCATGAATGGACATACTGTACCTCAACATTAATAAATATTTATAATTTCTTTGTTTTTAAGCAGCATTCGTCAGTGTGCATATTGGCTTTTGAAGTAGTTGTAGTTAGTTTATTCCTGTTTGACATTGTAGGGTTCTTCAACAGTATGGATGAATGTAAGTGGATGGAGAGGCTCGTCACTCAGAGAACTGTGGTTACTATAATCGTTATGCTTTGTTCTCATGGCCGGTGGTACTCAAACCTTTCACCACTCATAAAATATTTCCCCTTCAAAGGACTAAACCAGGTCTAAAAAGGGGCCTAATTGTACTAAACTAGAAATACCCAACAGTGCTTGTCTTGCCTACACGTTTCAGAAAGGCCTCCTAACTATACTGCAAAAGGAAGACTTTGCTTGTGTGTTATTTGAGACACAACTTTATATTGGTTGGTGTTCAGTGTTTCATCTTGCTTTTTTAATATACAGTGGAGTTGGATGTTTTAGAAAGGTGCCCTTAGATCAGGCCAAATGTGGCCCTCAGATAAACTTTTGTTGGCCCACAATCTTCTTCTTGAATTGGCACATGTCGCCAGAGATTATGCCTTTTTTCTGCAAGTTTAACAACTCTACACAATTAAAACCTTAAAAACTAGAACTAAAACTAGAATGATCCCAGCTGAATGTTTGACTGCACTGGCCACCGATCTGTGGCTCTCCATGATGCACACAATTCAGTATGCGGCCCTGGATGAAAAAGGTTTGGACACCCCTGCCTGGCTTAGATGAATTGTTAATATTATTTTTATTATCAGAATGCACCTGGCTGGATCCTTGTTTTTGCCCAGCGGTGCAGCACACACTTCACACTGGTACGGGCCATCCACTCTCATAAACCAGTGATAACACCATTACAGCTCATCAAATCAGATGGTGCAAAGATGCCATAAACACGCAGTCATCCAAAGTACACAATGAGAGCGCGGTGGTGTTAGGGCAGCTGCTGGACCGTGAGTAGTGTCCCAATGGCTCCGCTCTCAGACAGGGGTCCCGGCCATGTGCTGCTCCACGCTGGGGCGGTGGCTCTGGCGATCTTCACCCAGATATGTGCAGGGGTCTTCTTTGGCCTGGCCCAGGAGTACAACGTTCCCAATGGTGAGTCACGTCCGTCTTCGCTTGATTCAAATTAAGAATTATACTTTGTATTATCTACTTTTTTCTATTTTTTAATTAGCTATTAATCTCTGTGGGTATAGGAAAAGTCCAGTTAACAGAAGATATTTCAACACAGAGAAACAATTTGAGCTCATTTTCCTCTTGTACATATACGTATGTTTGCAGACTGTGTTCAACATGTCCTTCAAGGTGCATTGTCGAACTTTTTATGTGAAAAAAAAAAAACAAAACAACAACTTGATATAAGCAGGTATTTGACCTTTTAGTGACCCAGTGGCTGTATGAGTGGTTATCACAGCGACCTTTGTGACGCATCAGTATAAAAGAAATGGGAGTTTCCTGTATGTTTTCTCTGGTGATGGATCCATCTTCATGACAACGCAGTGAAAACCAGTCACCCTAAAATACATTTAATCCTGGAGCACGATAGAGGCCACTGGGATGGAAAGTTAATGTGATATCTATGCTAACCACCCATGCAGCCACTGGGTCACTAAAAGGTCAAACATGCACTAATATCATGGGTTTGTTTTGTTGTTTTTTTGCATAAAAAGTTCCATAATGCACCTTTAACTAAATGCATTTGATACATTTGAGTTATTTTGCCAAAACATTAATCGAATTTGACTCACCAGTCTCATGTAGACACGTAGAAAGCCTTTGGAGAGAGCTACTTGGAAAGAGCAAGCAAGCTACTGGCAGCTGCCTTAAGGAAATTTGCATCTCCACATCTTGAGCCAGGTTTGGTCATGAATAGCTTGCTGGAGGATTTGGCTTATTGGAATAAAGGAATAAAACATAAAAAAAAAAATAGCTACATTCTCAATAAATGATGTGCAATGCCTTGCTTTGCACCGAGAACGCCAGGGAGACCTTTGTTTCATAAGTTATAACTGAAATACTGAAATCAGATTGTAAGCCAATAGAAAAAAAACTTTTCCTCAAAACTTGAAAGAATCAGCAGTTTTTCCTAACTCCACAAAATGACGCCGCGGTCATCCGTCAGTGTTTAATAAGTTGTAATTTTGTCTTCTCCAAGCCTCTGTCCAACACTCTCCCTTCTTGGGCTTGCAGCGGTATTTCAAACCTCATCTGTGAACGTGTCGGAGACGCTGGGCCTGGAGGTGACCATGGACCGCTGGGCTCACAACAACTGGCTGATGATTGACTCCTGGTCTCTGGCCTGGCTGGGGGAGGCCGTGTTCAGACTGTGGAAAAGGTTAGCCATAATGCAACACAGAGGGTCGTGAAGCAGTGATGGAGTTTCTGTTGTGAACATGAAGTCTGTTTAAATGGTCACTGTTTTATTCTGTATAAATCTGAGGCTGAAATCATTTGGATGGGTTTCAGTCTTGAAGGGTGCCACTTTTCTATAATCACTGCGGCCCCAGGGATAATGTTTTCTTTTGCTAAAATGCCTAAACAAATTGCCATAGAACAGATGGAGGCACTATGTCAAGCGCTTTTGAGCTATGATGGAAATAAAAGAAAACCCATAAAACAGTATTCATGAGTAATGAGCTGCTAAAATATGAGTGCAAAACAAGAATACTAGCAGGGACAAATTCACTCTTACTTTCTACCTTACAAACTAAATAATGTTTTTGCATATTTAAAGAGCTGTCATTTTGTTTGAAATGGGCTGAAGTGGCTGTTAAGGTTACAGACCCTGCCCTGGCAAAATGAAAATGAAAACGGTTTCTCTCAATCATACTGTTTTTGGAACTTCCATCCTTTTCGATGATGAAGAAAGAACCAGACTCTATAAAAGCCTGTGTGAAAAAGAAAAGCTCATAATAAACATATAGAGTCATGGACACTTCCTGAACCCGGTGTATCTGCTCCACAGAAATGTGCTTGGTCCTGAAGCGTGTAACCCGGAGCTGCACCCTCCGCTCTTCTACCTCATGTGGGCCTCGGTCAACAGTGCGCGCATCTGCAGCATGCTCCTTTGGGACAGGCAGTAAGTCTTGCTTTGCTTATGGGGGTTTCTCAAAAGGTGGGACCAAACAGACAACTTTTCCATGTTGTCTTTCCTCATCTACGGTCTCCACAACAAATCATCTGCATCTCACTTTGTTTATGCAAATTTAAAGGAACTGATAATTGAAGAAAACCAGAGACCTTTCCAGAGACATCTCCATTTATCAAAGCCAGGGATCTTTAAGCCCAAGGTAGTAGCCATTTTAGCTTTTATCTTTTGGCCTTCTTTTTTTTTTTTTTTTAATCTTTTGGCCATCTTTCATAGAATATCAATGATAACACAAACATCTTTTTTTTGCCAGTTTATTGTCAAAGAACTGAGTTTACTCTTTTCAAATCATAATGAAACAAATGACCTTCAACAACTGCCAGGAAAATTGTTCAGGAGCAAAAATACTGAACTTCACTTCAGCTGAAATACAGGACTCTCTGACAAAAATGATTTTGGTTTGTTTCAAGATGCACAATATGTATACATTAATCAGACATGAGTGAAATAAAGGTTTTTGTGTTATCATTCATATATACATGACAAGTACAGTACATATCACAATTACTAGCATTACTTACTAAAACTATAAAACCCTCAGGTACCGATACTGCAATAACAGCCTATAATATAATTGTTTAGTCAAGATTTTGAATGTAAACCCCTCACAAAAACGAAATAGCATACAATAATTGAGAGCCAATACCAATGAGATCTTCAATATGGGGCTTTTTTGTGTATAAATGTGCCAAAACACTGCCTAAAACGTCTTATCCCATTAAGAGCAGAAAGAGGCTGGCAAAAAGTAATGTTTTCTTACCTCTTGTAGAGAAATACTCGCAGCCTTCACACTCTCTTTAATGCAACCGGCTCTCAGCTTCTACATGCTCCACACATCCTACTACAACCTCAACAAGCACAAGTCCTGGCTCGCCATTAACAACCCCAATGCCATTTGGTGGATTCGTTATCTGGTGAGAGGATTTATCAAGATCGCGTCTCCCGAAGTTCAGTGTCATCACGTCTGTCCGAGTGTTGTTTATGGTTTAATTGTTGGCAGACTCAGAGTGGCCTGGCCTTGTTCGCCTGGTGGACTCTCCTGACAGCGGCACTTAACTTTGGCGTGGTGCTCAAGTACAAAGCCGGAGTAGAGGACGCAGCAGCCAGCACCGTTGTCCTCACTGTCATCTTTTTGTCCGCTGTCGTCTGGTAAGAATGGTAACACAAAAAAATACCATGTTAAGAGGAGAGACACTGCAGGCAACACTCAATATTTTCAATTTTCAGATTTTGGGCTTGTTTACTCTCTTAACATACTACCGGTCAAAAGTTTTGGAACACTTTTTTATGGATTAGTTTTTCTTTATTTTCAACACTATTTATATATTCTCCAGAAATGGTTTTCACTTCACAGACTGTTTTACATTTAAAATATAAAACACATTTTTTCGTTTCTTATATAATTCCATTTGTTCGTTCATACTTTATTTCTTTATGAGAACCATTCATATTAATATTGTTGAAAATAAAGAAAAAACAATAAATAAAAAGTGTTTCTAAACTTTTGACCAGTAGTTAGACCATGTTTTCACCTGGAAACAAATAAATGACCTAATATTTACAATAATGAGTAATTATTGCACTGATGCAACCTTTGTCCACAGAACTACCTTTTTTACCTTGCGAGCTACTTTTGCATAACAAAAATGGCAGCGAGGTACTTATACTTCCAAGAAACATGTGTAACTAGGCCTCTAGGACTGACAAGATGACTATTCAACTCAATAAAAGAAAATTACAGTAATTTCTGCTTTATACCTTGTTATGTTTGGAGATATTTTGCTCAGAATAACAAAAATGCATATGAAATGTGACTCATCAAGCGTATGTAGAAATGTAGAAATCCTTTGGCGAGTTACTTGGAAAGGGCTGGCAAGCCTCTGGTAGCTCCCAAGCTACTGGTTGGAGATCCCTGTCCTAGAGACTCTAATCTTCCTAATGGTGTACTTGACAATATTTTGAAGGTTTGGTCAGAGGGATTTTTCAATATTTTATTCCTATCCTGAGTTATTGAGTTTTTCACCCCAAAAAACAAGGCAAATTTAGATATTTTTTTGCAGATTTATTCACTAATAACTGGCTTATTCAAAAACTAAGCAAGATATCCAAAATCCCCTCTGAACAATCTTTGCAACTAATTTATCAAGAAAATAAAACCACAAATAATGGATAATAAATAAATAAATAATAAAATGCCATATTTTTATTCGAAGACCTAAAATGACAGAAAACGTTTAATACATGTTTCCCTCATATCGATCTCAGTAATATACAGCAACAGTTTGACATTGATATCACTCTTCTTACATGTTTCCCCTGATCACCTGCAGTGTCTCGCCTGAAACTTTACAAAAAAGCTCATGACTGTTTGATTTGATTCCAGGTTCTTCCTACAGAGTGTCTTTTACCTGAAGCACATGCGCTACACCTTCACCGTGTACCCCATCAGCATCTTGGGTCTGGGTGCCATATTCACCCACAACTTCCAAGTCAACAACCTGACCACCAACACTGTGTACTGTGGTAAGCTAAGCACATTACGCACAGAGAAAGAGAGAGGGATTATTTTATTACAGTCATAAAAGTTGACTAACCACTCATTATCATCGGTACATAAATGCAATAACGTTAATGTGAGCTCGTATACCGCTCCACAGGGTTTCTGATGCTGCTGATCACCATCATGAGCACTCTTCACCTCTTGGCTATGTGCATGTACAAAGGCAGCTCCCACAGGCCTCCCCTGGTCCAGCCGGATCTCACGCTGGAGAACTGCGCGACTGTGTGCCAAACCCAGGGCAAATGTAGCACACAAAAACAACAGTGGAGCGTCTGAAAGTGTGAAATAAAACCTACAGTATGTACACAGAGAGAGTCAATGTGGACCTGTAATTGTTAGTGCTTTCATCTCGCCACCAGGGAGCAGTGTTTTCTATTTAATACCATTGAGTCGCTCCTAAACTGCAGCGCATGACGGCACAGATGGTCAAATATGCACATCTTAATAATTCAAAACTCACAACTTATGAGAAATGATTTATGCAACATGACTGCTTCAATTAAAGGCAGGAAGGCTGGCAAAAAGTAGTGATGTTTTCTTTCCTCTCGTAGTGAAGTATTGGCCGCCTTCATTATCTGCAACTACTGGCTCTCATCTTCTACTATACATCCTGATCCTATCCTCAACAAGCACAAGTCCTGGCTAGTCATTAACAACAATGAAGTCATTTTGTTGGATACTCAGGGCCGGCCCCGCCTAATAAGCCATGCTGCGTAGGGCCCCGAGACCACAGGGGCCCCCCCAATAGTGCATACACCGTGTGCCTCATAAGTTGACCTCAAATGTCGAATGAATCTTCGAAATAACTAGTACACTGCAAAAACAAATCTATGAATAAGTTAAATGTTCCTGTATTTGCCCTTGATTTGAGTATAATTTCAAGAAATGTGTCAGTTTTACACTTAAATTAAGAAAACGCATCAACAACATTCTTATTTCAAATAAATAAATAATGAAGGGTGAGGGAATTGACTCATTGTGTCTTATTTGTTGGGGGCCCCATGACGTAATGCCGCTCAGGGCTCTGTGAATGATTGGGCTGGCCCTGTGGATTCTGTAAGACAATTTATCAACATTATGTCTACAAAGCAAATGATTAATAATATTTTGTATTATAAGTATGTTCACCTTTTTGCGAAGAAATGTGCCAATTTGTCATGGCAGATGATTGATGATTGCTTGTGGGCTTTACTTTAGTGCTAAATCCAGCCACAAGGTGTCAATGTCCACGCAATGTCAGAGTTTTTTTTTAAATTATGAACAAGTTTGTCAGTATGCAAATCTGTCATGAACAACAAAGAGCTCAGAAAATCCATTAAATGAAGTCCCTATAGGTGCACTGTCAGCCACAATAAGCTTCAGGTTGTTAATAGTACAGCTGCTTTACAAACAAACCAATATTTAAGCATGGGGAATGACACAGTTACCACAATACATATCAAATTGATGTTCTTTTTTTCCAATAACCACGCCAATTTAGTTCTCTTTTCGCCAACAAACTATCATATTATTGTTGGTATTGTTGAGCATTAAGGGCATGGTTTGCTTTTGCTGGAGTTTGGCTGCTTTCAGACATAGGGGCATAAAACAATGTTCCACTATCTGCCTTTACAATTCCTTTTCTCCTCCTTTAATACTGATTTCAAAGTACTCAGTCGCATCCCTAAATATTTTTGGAAGATAATTGGCTCACTCGGTGCCACTTCGTAACTCCGCAATCCCCTGAGCGTGCAACTTTCCAGCTCCGCGCTCCACTTCTTGCATTCGGGGGAAAGAAATAAGTTTGCATCATAAATGAGTGTGACATATTAATAAATATTCAAGGCGTGTTTGGAGAAAATCCAATGAGTTTGTCTATTATAATGTATTTGTGGATCTTGTGCTTCCAATTGCCGCTCGGCTCCGATTGTGTTGATGGAGGGCGATATAAAGTTAGATGGATAATAACATGGTGCACAATGTTCTGAGAGCAGCGTGGACTAATGCGTGGGGTCACGGACACCCGCCCACTGCAATTGAAGCAATTTCCAATCGGCAACAACAAAATGTGAGCACAATACCGTCCACAGACAAAAATCTCTATTGTCTCTGATGTTTTCACGGTCTCTCTGCTGCAGTTGGGTTCAGCCTCCTCATCAAAGCCAGCCGCCATGTCTGATGTGCCATTCTTTAGGCTAAAAGAGGAAAGAGGACACTTACGTCTAGTATCACATCCACCTGACATCATAGGTACAGGGAATCTTGACATTTTACAAAAGCAATTTCCAAGATAGAAGGACAAACACATAAAAATACATCTCTTTTTCTTCGTAAGATTCTGTCTTAACATAATACGTGTTCATCAAGTGCATATACAGCGTATTCTCTGGCACTGCTTTTCTCAGTGTTCTCCAAACATAAGAGAAAGATAAGTTCTGGGTATTTGAAAAATTATGGGAAGAAGGCAGTGAGGATTATTTAAATAAAGAGAAACTACAGTAGTTACCGGTGCTGAAATGATCAGAGCAGTGTGCTGAAGCTTTCAGGGGGTTAAAAACCTAGAGGAGCACCACTTATGACATCAGCAGTTGGAGCGAGTATTTCGAAATGCACATTCACCAGAACACACAGTAGTTTGTGTGTAAGATTTTACAAAAAGAAAAAAAAAAAAGTTTTTTCATTTTTCTTATTGCTCCTCAGGATGTGAGATACAGAGTGATATAATTTTCATAACTGCTGAGTTGCAGCCATACTGTACCAATGGGCCATGAGCAAGTTGGAGTTTCATGAAACTTTCCCTTTTTCGTTTTAACTAATATTTTGAAATTAAATTTGCAACTTTTTTCAATGACGTTTTCATGGGTTTCATGAGGGTTTAAACATCATTCTGGGGATTCTGCTGAAACACAGTGTGTCCTATATACTGCTGTAATGTTACTACAGTATATTTCTAAGGAATATTTCATGAATAAATGTGTTAATTGAATGGCCTTGGGACTGATGGTCATTGGCAGTGATTGGTATTTACAATTATCAGGATTCTATGGATGCTAAGGGCTCCTTTGTCCTTTCTCCTACTAATTTTAAATTAATAACTTTATGCATGATGTCATTTACAATTACATAAAAGAACATCTCAATATCTGTATATGGCTCTATATACAGTAAATGTTTTCAATTCAAAAGGGGGTAGGCACAATCTTAGGCTGCCTTAAGGTGCCCACACACTAGAGGAGTCCCACCACAGATCATGTCATGAGAGCAAGTTTTTATTTAGCCTAAAAATCTTAAGACTAAAAATCCTCTAGTGTGTGTCCAGCTTTAGGGAAGGGAATCTTATTTGCATAGAGCTTTTCATATGACACAAGTCACACCGGAAACTGGGGAAACAGAAGCAAGGCTGCGCACATCTGCACCAACGACCACCACCAACCACTCACATGGGCATTGGGTTGAAGTGTCTTGCCCAAGACACAACGACAGTCTGCACCTGCAGGAGCCGGGATTCGAACCCCCACCTTCCGATCATAAGACGACCCGCTCTACCATCTGTGCCACTGTCGCAGGAGCAAAGACGTTGGGGGAAGTACGGTACACTGAGTTCTTATTGTATAAATGATGGATATATTTGATCTTTTATCTGTTCATTGCTGTTCACATTGTGTCCTCCTTTCTCTCCCTTGTTTCAGAACGACCCCCCGAACGGGACCTTTCCACCTGCTGCTAGTCGTGGACTTTAGGATGGATTTTACGTTGTTTGGACATTGCACATGTTTGAGTGTGAGCCTATGGGACAAAGTTTTTTTTATGATTGATGAAATTGCTACTTCACATGCATTACATTAAAAACAAAACACAAAACCATATCCACTTGAAATTGGCTAAATCTTTCCATGCACTCACAATCAGAACTTATGGTGTAGTGAAAACTTGTCATTCCATGTTAAGCTCTTGAGAAGGAGATGGACAGAGTGTGAAGACAGAAATGGGGAATATGGTGTTGTTTTAGAGGTGACCAACATCAGCTTATAAAACACCACTTTAAGAGACAACTTAAACAAACGTTGCTCATTTACCTCCGTTTATCTCAGCCCGTATTAACAAAGAAATGGTTTGCTCCAACTTCTCATTACACGCAAAGCCTCTGGAGATTGGCAATAAAGCGTCTGCTTTGCCTCAAAGAATACAAACACTTTCACCACCAGTTAGATTTGTTCTTTTGCTAATTTAAATTGAGCCCATAATGTTGCTTCTTCCAGGGAGAAAAATGCTCCCTGTAACACCAGCCGACATGACCAAGTTGGGCTCGGAATCAGATCCCCACCAGCTGTAGCAGACACTGGACCTATTTCAAGCCTGTTGCCTTTTATATATAAAATACTTAGTGATAGAGGCTCACAACGCTGGGCTATAAGGCAGGGCCGGACCAAGCCTTTACAGGGGCCTGGGTGGAATTCTGTCTGGGGGCCCGCACAACATCAGTGTCATTTTGAATAGATACGGTATATTCCATAAAATGACACACACTGCATGAGTTAAAATTACTGGAACCAAGAATATTTTACATTAAATTTAGTATTTCTGACTTCTGCCTATTTCCAACTCAATTGAAGTTAAATGAGAAGTGTAACAAAGTATTTTATCTTAATTTTTGAGCTTATCATTTCCTCGACCAACGCAAATCAAGTTTGAATATCCGTATTTGAACCCCACCCCTCACCTCAACTCTGTGTGCAAAAGAAAGTAGAAGATCAGCAGTGGTTGAAGAAGTACTCAATATTCTTACTTAAGTAGAAGTGCAGATACAGGACCAAGAATTTACTCAAGTAAAAGTAAAAGAATCGGATTAAATTAGTACTTAAGTAAAAGTATAAAAGTATCCACAGTAAAATGTACTTTATAAGTAAAAAGTAAAAGTAATGTGCAATGTGAATCAAACCAGGACTAAACCAGGTCTAAACCAGGACTAAACCAGGTCTAAACCAGGACTAAACCAGGTCTAAACCAGGACTAAACTAGGTCTAAACCAGAACTAAACCAGGTCTAAACCAGGACTAAACCAGGTGTAAACCAAGACTAAACTGGGTCTAAACCAGTTCATTGTAGAGAGGTCACTTTGGAAATAAAATACTTTTAACCCAACTTTAAAATGTAGTGAAGTAAGATATTCATCACTAAATGTACTTAAGTAAAGTAAAAGTACCTAAAATGTTTACTTTTTACTTGTACTTTTTACTTTGTTACTTTTCCCACTTAAAAAGATGAGAGAGGCCTGTAATTTTCATCATCGATACACCTCAACTATGAGAGACTAAATGTGAAAAAAAATCCAGAAAATCCCATTGTCTGATTTTTTGCAAATTATGGTGGAAAATAAGTATTTGGTCAATAACAAATGTTAATCTCAATGCTTTGTTATATACCGTTTTTTGGCAAGGACAGAGGTTAAACGTTTTCTGTAAGTCCTCACAAGGTTTTCACACACTGTTGCTGGTATTTTGGCCCATTCCTCCATGCAGATCTCCTCTAGAGCAGTGATGTTTCTGGGCAACACAGACTTTCAACTCCCTCCAAAGATTTTCTATGGGGTTGAGATCTGGGGACTGGCTAGGCCTCTCCAGGACCTTGAAATGCTTCTTAGGAAGCCACTCCTTCGTTTCCCGGGCGGTGTGTTTGGGATTATTGTCATGCATGGCCCCATTCATTATTTTTTTTTACACGGATCAGTTGTCCTGGTCCCTTTGCAGATAAACAGCCCCAAAGCATGATGTTTCCACCCCCATGCTTCACAGTAGGTATGGTGTTGTTTGGATGCAACTCTCCTCCAAACACGGTGAGTTGAGTTTTTACCATTTCCCAGCCGTCCCAGCCTGATGCAGGTCTACAACTTTGTTTCTTGTGTCCTTTGACAGCTCTTTGGTCTTGGCCATAGTGGAGTTTGGAGTGTGACTGTTTCAGGTTGTGGACAGGTGTTTTTTTATACTGATAACGAGTTCAAACAGGTGCCATTAATACAAGTAACGAGTGGAGGACAGAGGAGCCTCTTAAAGAAGTTGTTACAGGTCTGTGAGAGCCAGAAATCTTGCTTGTTTGTAGGTGACCAAATACAATTTTTTTCTCATTTTGTCTCTCATAGTTGAGGTGTGTCTATGAGGAACATTACAGGCCTCTCTCATCTTTTTAAGTAGGAGAACTTGCACAATTGGTGGCTCACTAAATATTTTTTTTCCCCACTGTAATTTAGAGTTAACACAAGGGCAATTCTTCCAGAATACATTATACGGTATAATGTGCCCCCCATGGAGGTTTTGGGGCCTTATACGCAGCTGCATAATCTGTTCATAGGTTGGACCGGCCCTGCTGTAAGGCCTGTTCAATATGTTTTTATCACACTTTCTCTGGCGAGCACAGCAGGACACATCCCCCAAAGAGAAGCACATTGCCCAAGGAGGCATCAGGAGAGTTTTCCTGTCTAGCACTCCTGAAATTGTTTCCAGTCCCTACAGAATTATTTTCAGTCCTATCCATACAAGAGAAACAAGCACCAAATGCAAATGTGTTCTCCCAGTTAATTTCAACCATAAAATTATGCGTCAAAAAGCGTGATTGGAGTATTACCTTGTGCCAAGCTGTGATTCTTCCTCATGGCACAGCGGGGGTGAAATCAGGTCGGGTCTTCTAAAAATAGAGGAGTATTGATTAACAGTGATGTTTGAATGAATAATTGTATTATTGTCTTGGCATAAGCAGTGTGATGATGATAGCCGATGCAAGGAGAAGGTTTAATTAGAAAAAAAAAAACAGCTTATGTTATATGAGCTCAGCTGGCAGGGACACACGCTCACCGTTATTCGGAAGCTGTTGATTCAACGCCACATTATTTTTCACCTTTTGTCTATCAGAGCCAAGTGGAAAGGGACTGGGAGCTTTTCCATCATACCATTGTCTATGTTCTGAAATAAATAGTTCTCTTACCGTTTTTGCTGGTGGTTGTAAAATTAGCATTATGAGCACTTTGTGCCAGCAGTGGTTAGTATTATTTGCAGTTAGCAGTATTTTGGCACTTAATATAAGAAAAAACAACTTCTTGCACTTAGATTAGATATTAGATAATAAATCTAAATTTACTTGAAATTATATGATTTCTTATAAGTGCAAACATACTTGTTCCATTGCCAAATAATTGTACTGGACGAGTCAAAATTACTCAGAATAATGTCAAATATTCTGCTTTCAAACAAATTTAACTTATCAAGAGATCACTTTTTGCAGTGTACATTTTATGACCAAATCCAAAATTTTCAATTTCATTGAAATATTATAAATTAGAATTTTTTGGCCAAAAAGTGCCAAATTGTGCCCTATTTATCACAATGGGATTCCACCTAGACTTCTTTAAATCAAAACCTCAATAACTTTTCAATTATTTATTGTTGATAAACAGCATGTAGTTACTATTTTGATGTTTATTTTCTTCTTTACAATGAAAACAAGCTGCTGACCTGCTGTAATGTGTGTTTTTTTTTAAGGCGGAATTCATATTTTCTGTCTTTCAACCTCAATTACTCATGCCCACTATGATTTTCTTGAAAAGTTTCACATCTACAGTATCCCCATAGACATTATTATCACATGAGAGCAATATGAACATTTTAGACATTTTACAAGCTGTTAAAAGCCTTCCAGAGGATATGTATAACAAATTCGGGAAAAAAACAGCCACGGGCTTAAGAGGTTAAAGTTTGAAACGATTGGGTCTGATTTTACCCAATCGCTAGGGTTTGGTCGTGACATATGACGTCACCTACAACACCCGCCTCCACCGCTCGCTGAATGGCTTGGATGAAATTCAA
>OMNZ01019985.1:0-14373 GCA_900303255.1 Lesueurigobius sanzi | reverse complement strand
TGTGGAAAAAAGTGTTCATAATCTACCTGGGCTGGTCCACACTGCCTCATTGTTTTCTCCAACCCACAAGTCCCGCCCCCACGCATTCTCATTGGACAACACTTTTTTTTAGTTAGCTCCATTAAGTATATATTTTAATCTTAATTATGGTTAGGGTGAGGTTATGGTTAAGTTTAGGGTGAGGGAAAATGATATGGTTAGGGCAATGCAGGGGGCGTGGTCATGGCAGAACTGTGTTGGAGAAAAAAGACGTGGTCCACTCCCCATGCACTGTGGTTTCAAATATAAAAGATAAGTTTGGATATCTTGAGTGTGCAATACTATTTTCTTTCCAGAGTGGCGTGTTTAGATGCATGGTTCTCATGTGTGTTCATTAACATGCACTGTCCCAACCAAATAAACCAAATAAATAAACAGAAGTACCTCCTAATAAAAGATTTGTCCTTCCCAGTAGAACCAGGCCTAGATATGGATAAAATCAGGTCTAAAACAGGCCTAAATTGGAGAAAATTCTCTCTATGTCTAAACCAGAAAAACACTCAACTTAAATGCATTAGTAAAGCCCAAATGAAATAAACATGAATCAAGTCTAACATTTCAGATGCCTCTGAGGACCAGCTGAAGAAGTACCACAGTTTGAGAAACACTGCTATTATTGCAAAATGTCCATGTTATTGTTCAAATTGAAATTGAGTACTCATTGATGTTGGATTCAAGATTATTAGATAAATCAGAATACATTTGACCGGCGTGGGATCAATAAGAGCTAGACATGACTACAACACTGACTCACTCTGATAGCGATACATCTGTCACTGTTTGACAGAGTCTGCCAGTTTGTCTGATGGCCATTAACTTGTTGTTTTAACCCCAGGTCTGTTTATGTGGGGCCAATATTTGGATACTTGAATTATTGTAATTTTATGCAACTTCATCAGGCTATATTAGTCTCATTAGTTTTAATAAGTCAAATTCAGAATATGAATGTATATTTGAGATGTTTTGACTATTTAAAGAACAACTATAGCTTTACATCACAACTGTCCTCTTTTATTTCAGGACCTGCATTGAAAATGTTACCATCACAAAATGCATCCGAGTACCCAAATAGGAAACCCTGAATGAATAAGGAGGTACAATTACTTCTTAATGAATGTAATGCCGCCTATCGGTCCGGGGACAGGGAAAGGTACAGCACGGCCAGACATGACCTGAATAGAGGCATAAAAAAGGCAGCATACAAGAACATAATTGAGAGGAATTTTTCCAACAGGGACTCGGCACAAATGTGGCATGGAATACAGCACATTACAAACTATAGGAGGAGCCAGAAAACTGGGACGGATAGTTCCATCAGCCGGGCACATTTTTTGCGTGCTTTGAGGATACGGGAGAGGACAACAAAGTGACTCTTGGGGGTGATGTTACTGGTACAGACCAACCACTGGTACTACAGACACACGAGGTGAGGCGAGCCTTCAACTCTGTGAATGTTAGAAAAGCAGGGGGCACAGATGGGATCCCGGGGCAGGTGATTAAGGACTGTGAATGCCAACTTGCACAGGTATTCACAGAATTATTTTATCTTTCTCTGGCCCAAGCCACAGTACCCAGCTGTCTTAAGGCAGCCACAATAAGTGATTTGCGCAGTGCATCTGTGCATGCGTGGGTCCTTACAGCAAGAAGGTCCCGGGTTCGATTCCCGGTCCGTGTGGCCTTTCTGTGTGGAGGTTCTTGCATGTTTCTCCCCGTGTCTGAATGGGTTTCCTCCGGGTGCTCCGGTGTCTCCCCATCAATAGGTTAATCCTTCTGCCAGTGATTCTGACCATGAGCCTGGCTCCACATCTGGAGATGCAGTCGCCCACTGCTCCTTACGGCTTGCCCCAGCGGCTTCGAAGGATGGTTCACCTTATCACCTCACCTTAATCAAGTAAAAAAATCTCACTACCAAACAAACCATTCAGTACAGGTAACTAACCGTGGAGCGTAAGGCTTACAGGCGTTGGTTTAAAGGTATTCAGCCTTAAGTAACTTGTAGAATGACAGGTGCCCTTTGTGTCATGTTCAACTTTGGTGAGGAAAAAAAAACAATTTTAAGGCTACTCCGAGTCCATGGTCCAACCACAGACAATAAACCTCCATTCATCCTTCGTAATTTCCCCGACAGAAAAAGGTCCAGAAAGACAAGACTGACCAGAATTGTAAGTTTCTTGCACACATTTCTTTTATCAATATGTTGAAACAGGGAACACACAAAGGTAATGGAATAGAATAATCTTTATTGTCATTGCAACAAGTACAATGAAAATGTTGTAGTCCAGTTGGTGTCTTCCAAAAAATGTCAATAAATGTTAAGAGGCAATTAATGATTTAAAATGACACATGCACACACTCCTCAGTTCCATTATGTAACTGATGGTACACTGATGAATGCAAGTGACAGTGAGTAAGCATTTAGTTGTAAAGATAACTATTTAGTGTCAGTGACTTAGTTGTTCAGTAGTGTAGTTTTAGGTTAAGTTGTCAGTGTCAGTGTTAGATTCGAGTTTAGCATAGGCCATCTGTTAGCATTAGCATTAGTTGTATTGAGTGATAAATAGTGTTCTCCATATTTACTTGCTGTTATTGCGCCAGCACAGACTCCGCCCACAAACTCACCCCCAGCACGTCACCCCAAAGCCTCCAGTCATGCCCCTTTCGCTGCGATTTTTAAATGTTGTATGTGGGTGGGTGGAGAAAGCCTCTGGCACGCCCCGTTATGCTCTCTTTAAGATTTAGTCGCTCATTTGACCTAGATTATTCCACTTGTTCTATGGTGTGTCTGACTTGTTTCAATACATTGATTCTTATTGTCTAATCTAGTGAAAAACTACTCAAACAATATTAATATTCTGAAATACAAATTATTGAAAACCATGTCTGATTTTTACTTTCCATCAAAGAAACAAAACATCTGCTGAGGACATTCATCCTTAAGTCCACATTTTTATATATATTTATTATAGTTATATCTGGTCTTGATAGAAATACTTTTTAAAATGTAACCTAGCAGTCATGCAACACTTTAAAACTTCAGAGCCTTTATACCTTAACATGACATTAGTATTCTCACACATATTATCCTTCAAAGTCTTTGGTATTGTTGAAAAAGTATTAATTGGGGTTGATCATTATGAATCATTTCACACAGAGATCTTTTATCTACGATGGAGTGCTTTGCGGAAAATTCCACTCATCGTGACTTTCAGCAATTTTTTAACCAATAGTCATTTTTAGAGACAGTTCCCAGCGCTGAACATTCATCACCGTAGCCTCATTTGCCAAATTATGTTTGATGATACTGCCAAAGAGAGGAATCAATGACTAAATGCAATTGGCCTGAAAGAGTTGGAAAGGGAATTAGAGAATGAACTGTTCTACAAGAAAATGTATTTATTTTGATCATTTACTTGACTACTGTTTATCATTTGAGGGAAGTTAAGTGATTTCCGTTGAGGTGGATTGTCCTAATGTGAGACAATGACTTGGGGGAACACCTAAGTTCCATTCCATTAAATTCCAGCCAATAACTGTGTCTGATGATAATGGAAGTTCATGAGAGGAATGGTTTTATTAAGTCTGTTGTATTATCATAGTGATTTAAAACCTTCCACAAGCCAATGACATTTTGAACTATTTCATGTTAAGCCTATGAAATTCATATAACTAATCCTACCTAAATCTAAGGCATCCTCTGTGGTGACTTTGGCCACTCTTTGATGGCATCCATCCAGCGCCTCTTGGGCCGCTCTCTGGGTCGTCGTCCAGGGGGGTCTAAGCTCATGGCTGTCTTTACCACTGATTCTTCAGCACTTCTAAACACGTGTCCAAACCAGCGCAAGCGGGCTTCCTGCATCTTCTCCTGGATGGGTGCAACTCCAAGTATTCTGTGTACTTCGTTGGTGACATGGTCTCGTCTTGTAAACCCAATAACCCACCAAAGCATTTTCATCTCCATGGTGTTTAACGCCGCTTCGTGCTTTTTTGTCGCGGGCCAGCCTTCGGCTTCATAGAACACTACGGGACTTTTCGGTCGCTGTTACCTTCCACCATTTCATCCATGCAGCAGTGTCGGTGTCGAGCGTCCTGGATTGTTTCACCATCCGATGACATGTGGTAGCCAAGATATTTGAAACTGGTGACTTTTCGTAGCTGCTGGCTTTCCACAGTGATAGACCCATCTTCCTGTTCTCCACACTCAAGGTGTTCAGTTATTCGCTTATTAATGTTTAAGCGAGGGCCAAAGGTCAGGCGTGTCTTCCACTACTGGGTTTTCTGTTGGAGCTCACTTCGGATCTCGGTGGCAATCCACGCTATTTTGCAGAATTGGAAATTCTCAGTATCTTAGTATACTCAGTATATACAAAATATGCATTTTGTATGTTAACCTGACCATTTATACATTTCATGTGGAGAGAATATTTGTGATAAGGCTGATCTCTTACAGAAGCCGAGTAAACTTCCAGTCTTTAATGGTGCAGTAATGTACTTACTATGCACCTCTGTCCACAAAAGAAACTCTACAGAAGGTTATGGAGGAGAGCCAGCTGGCCACACTGCACTGACTAGGGCTGAAATGTGTATGAAATGTGAATGTCCCATACTTCTGTGGGCACTCAAGACATACAAATGTTATTTTACTTAAAATTATATTAATTTCAATTATCAAAATGAAGAAGAAATATAATGTCATGTTTTATTAGTTCTCAACTGGTGGAAATTGGAACACAGAATCATTTTTAGTGGGTCGGGAGACTTGGAGAACTTAAAAGAAAAAAAAAACTATCTGCTAAAAAGGTACTAAAATATTCCTGGGTCTGTTAATGTGTTCTTTTGGTCCTAATATTAGCTTTAAAAGATTATTTAATGCTTATTCAACTATAATATGTGGGGAAACGACGTATTTCAAGTTATAGCTATACAAATGAAATTCCAAGAACCACCGTGTAAATCTGTAAAGCATAGTCAGTCATGCATGCACCGGTGTGACACACGATAAAGTAAGACTTGACATTATCTGTCTCAAACATGTGAGAAAAGTTATCATTCTTCACCATACAGCACCCAAAGGACCCTATAAATCATTAAACATCATCCAAGGACACTGTAAACCCTGCAGCAGCAGCATACATCACATAGAAGACCACTGTACTCCATGAATCTGTCAGGCTCTGTGTACAATATGACTATACTATATACCACAATGTATGCTTAGTGCTCAATCCCCACTGTTTACTGTCAATATACACTGCCCCCCTCTGCAATGACCTGGATTTATATTCTTAGAACAGTCTTCACAGCCAGAAGGTCCAGGGTTCGATGGAGTTTGCATGTTCTCCCCGTGTCTGTGTAGGTTTCCTCCGGGCGCTCCAGTTTCCCCTACCACTAAAAACACGTACAATAGGCCAATGGGAGTGTGTTTGTGAGTGCGACTGTGAGACAATGTGAGTTATCCCATGGCTACAATCTGGAGTGGCGTGTTCATATGCGTGAGTCCTATGTGTGTTCATTACCACTGACTGTTCCAACCAAATAAACAAAAAAGAAAGAAAAAAGGGAAATGTGTTGCTACTCTCTGTTAGAAAAAGGTTAGACTGCACTGATGCAATAATGATACTGGCAGAATTATACAGCAAAGTCGTAATTGAAAGAGATAATAAGGATAAAATGAAAGTTACTGCAGGTTGGCCATGAAAAAACCATCAAAGTAATGGTGTGCGGCGGCTAATCTCTCATTTCTGCAAATTACATGCTGAAGCTATCACTTCTCTAAATTATCATTATGATATTACAGTTATTATGAGCTTCATAACTTACAACAGAGATAAGGTGTGACCTTGATATTGGAAAATTCCATGACAAGCAGCCACTCTCTTTTTTAATATCTCTGTAAGTTCAAGCGACTAAATGAAATCATTTTTTAACTAAAACAATTATATGCACAAATCACTTCATGTGACGATGATGCCAAGGAGCGTCACAGAGCTAAAAGTGCATGGGGAGAACTACAACTAGGTCAGGAAGTCAGTAATCTGAGTTGAGTTAGATCTTTATTTCAATTTTCTACAAGAATATGAACAACAATGTCTTCAAATGGCAGATAATGAAAAGCTGTCAGCATTAGCAGTGGGGGGCAGCAGAAGACGGGCCCACTGCAGAGGTGGATTCAGGTAAACAACACTTATGGGTATAAATTAAGACTGTGATATAATAGTCTGGAGTTGAGAAAGTGTGCGAGCTATAATTGGTAGGTATGGTATGTGAGTTTTTCTGTAAATATGTCATACATCTAGGTAAACCGTATATGGTTGAATATACACAATTGTCTCAAAGTGATTCTTTGTGGAGTTTAAATGCTAGGCGGATTTCCTCCAGGTGCTCCAGTTTCCCCCATCGACCCAAAACATGCGCAACAGCTTGGCCATTCCGTCCACGTGCCTGGGTCATGAGATGGGTGCCAAACAAACTATCTATGTCCCTATGTGTTCAAATCAAACATTAATTATACTTATAATTGTAATGCTCATTTATTCACAACTCTAAACATTTCCCATGATTTAAAAGTGGTTTATATTTATAGTTCTTTTTAGACTATAAAATACCAGATAAAAATACCAGATAAAAACACCAGATTAAACAACACATCGGAACTACTTTACTGCAATTTTATTTGATTGTCTTGTGGCAAGTATACAATGAGCTCATTGCAAAAATAAATACCGGTTTGTTTCAACCACAATTCTGATGTCTTTTAATCCAGTTCAAAAATGTAGAGGGATTGAAAGAACATGAACAAGTATCAAAAGATAGTGAAGCATAAGGTAAAAGTATTTATTTTCAATTCAATTCAAGTTTATTTGTAGCACATTTAAAAACAACTTCAGTTGACCAAAGTGCTTCACAGTAACAACATTAAAACACAATCATATACAAATACTGCAACATGTTAATTAAAAAAAAAAAAAAACTACAAAAGATGCACTCCACTAGTTTGTGTTGAAGGAGAAGAGGTGTGTTTTCAGTCTAGACTTAAACTGTCCTACAGACTGAGAGGACCTGACCGACAGAGGAAGACTGTTCCATAGTCTGGGCGCTGCCACAGACAAGGCTTTATCTCCTCTGGTCTTTAGCCTGGCTTTAGGGACAACTAACAGGAGCTGGTCAGCTGACCTCAGGGCTCTGGGAGGTGTAGGGCCGCAACAACTCACTCAAATAAGGTGGGCCTAAAGAGTGCAAACACTTAAAAACTATCAACATAACCTTAAATTTCACTCGAAAGTTGACAGGGAGCCAGCCGATCTATCTAATTTACTATTACTATTACCAGTTCAGCAAATCTTCATCACATCTTAACAAATAAGACCAGATTGCTCTGTAGAGAAGAACAAAGAAGAGAAAAGAGGACATCCGACAGGGATGGATGCAGTTCACCTTGTATGCCGCCCCCTACAAATTCACATACAAAATGCACAATGAATCTTTCCATTACCAGAAAGAACAACGCCATCATATAACACATAACTACAGTTCTTTCCCGTCTTTCAGACATCTCAGTGTATCTGAAGCTGAAAAAAAAACATCCCAGACAGAATGAAACCAAATCCAAAATTGCCTATAAAAGTGCATATTAGTGAAGATGTGGTGGTTTCACCCAGGCTCATTTTCACTCTATATTTGTTTCTGCTGAAATTCTTGAATTTCTTAAGAGTGAAGATTACAATTTCACAGTCTCTCAGTACATGTCTTTTCTTGTTTCTTGTAAACAGTGTCAGGGTGAATGTAGTGTTGTATGTGCAATGTGAAGATAACAGATGTGTTTTTTTCTGGAAGTGTGATTGGCCCCAGTCTCTCAGAAAGTCGACATGTTATAAGAGCTGTTTCCGCCGTCAATGTTCCATCAATGTTCCATCAATGTCCCCCATCTAACACAGGCAAATGGAGTGGGGTTCTCTGGTGGTGGAAAGTGAAAAAGTAAAAATATCAGCCAAACAGAGCTTTCAAAATGCAGGGCTACAGGTGACACACAGGAAGTAGAGCCTTTAGCTACCAAGCTTCGGTTTTATGGAATCAACATCAAGCTCACGTTAAAAAAAGCAAACAGTTTCCACATTTAAGACTAGGCTCAAAGTGTTCCTCTTCAAAATAGCCTATGGTCAGGTCTGCTACGTACAGTACTAAACCAAAAGCCTAAGCAAAGCTGCCTTAGGAGTAATAATCCTGGGATATAAGGTACAATATTATATCTGACTGACCACATCAACACCTGAGTGACCTGTGGACCCAGACCAACAAGATTTGAAGCTCCAATTGGAAATTAGCTACTCAATCTTCACATGGACTGTCATCAGCCCACGGTCTATCTGAAGTCTGTCCGTCTCTCCTTCTTGTGGTTCTCTCAAGTTTTTCCCACTTGAGTTTTTCATTTAGACATTACATTTGTTTGGACATTATTTATTTGAACATTTACTCCTCGTTTTTGTGTCGGTGCAGCCCTGTGAGGAAACTCTTGTTGTGATATTGGGCTGTACAAAAAGATTTATTGAAATTGAGTATAATAGCCATATCGTAAATCTTGTTTTGACACAACTCGTTAAAACAAATTGAAAGGAATATACAGTGTTGAAACAGTATAGTTTTTTCCTGTATCGTCCAGCCCCTATTATTAGAAAGTTAGCAGACCTACCATTGGGATGTTTGTTTATATTTTGAGATTTACGGTTTAGTTGAACATGTGATATAGCAACATGCATGGGATGCTCCGCAGTGTGGCTTTAAATTTGGCATTATTAAAAAAAATGATAAGCTTACCTGCATGGATCTTCTTTCTGTTTTTCATTCACACTCCCTCCTTTGGTCATGGGCTGCCACAGTGAAACAGTTGATTGGTGATTTGGCAGATGCTAACATCTTGATGCCCTTCCTGTCGCAACATACTTTGACTGGAGCAGGCGCTGCAGATATCGTCAGTGTTATTGCCAGTGATTCCCAGACCACTGGCTACACTGCTTACACTGACTACAGAAGTGCATTTCTATGTAGCCTCTAAATCAATATGTAGCAGTGAGTACTTTGTCTCTGTAAGTTGGTGAATACAGCAGACCTAATTTCAGCCTGGAGCCAGCAAATATAGCAGGTGCTTATGTGAGATGAGAATTGAGTAATGGGAATCATAATTCGAAAAGTCTCTCATTAAAAGTATGAAATGGTTTTGTGGAAAATATCCATACTTTTCCCCAATGTTGTTTATTTGAACACTTCCAAATGGCCTGAACTTATATTGCGCTTTTCCACCTACATGAAGCACTTTACAGCAAGGAACCACTCACCCATTCACACTCACAGACACTGGAGGCAAGGTGCATGAACTCAATGTTATTGAAGGTCATAGTTAGTTTTGAGATCTCTGTGGTGTTCCATCTGACTCTGCAACCAAACCCTAAAACAAAAACACATTGGTAATTTAAAAATCTACAAAAGTTCAGTTTTAATCCTAATTCTCCTTATTTTCTTCCATTTGAATCTTGTGTTGCCCCTTCTTTAGTCACTTTTAAGTCTTGTTTTGTCTATATTTCACTAAATTACAGGGACAATAAAGATGTTCTTTCTCTAACTGCACACTATGAACATGACAAGCTTCCACTGTTGGAGTTTGCATTGCGTCTCGTTAAAATAATTGTGTGTGTCAAGGACGTGAAGTCTTGTTGCAGCGTCTGTCTTTGTCTCCTGGATCATTCCGATTCACACTCACACAGTACAGGTGTTTATGAAACTTCACAAACTGTAACGACTATGCTGCTGTCACACATGCAAAGCTTCCATACTATTCCAAAGCCAGGTCTTATCTTAAAAGTAACATTAGCAACTCAGTACTTGCTATTTTGTTTCATTGTCATTTGAAGAATAGTTTTTTTTTTGTTTTAGTTCCTCTATAATAGTTTTGGACACCACAGTATTATATGTAATATCCATTGTTTTGCTCCAATTGCCTTCACTACGAGCCTGTATTTCACACTATAGCATGGACTGGGTCAAAGCAGTTTAAAAAGGCTAAAAAGGCTTATGCTTTAAGGTCAGTAACCATGGTGACACACTGTAAACAACAGCTATTATCCATACCAACTAGCCGATAATACAAAGATAAAAATCACCCCAATTGTATTTCTATTATATGTGGTGTAACATCTGTATTGCAAGAAGCCACAATATATCACAAAATCACTAAAGTCTTCCTTCTGACTGAGATCAACACTTTTTTGGAACTTATAAATGGGCAAAAAGTTCAGTTCAACATCCTCCTGCAGAGGTAATAATGTGAAGTAGGCATCTGAGGAACAGCTCTCTGCTGGTTTAAATCATATTTATCTGATAAGTATCAATTTGTTGATGTAAACCTCCTCACCATGCTCCAAAGTGATACCTCAAGGGTCCATGCTCGGGCCAATTTTATTTATGTTGTACAGGCTTCCGTTAGGTAACATGATCAAAAACCATGATGTTAATTTTCACTGCTTTGTGAAAGACACACAGCTGTATGTATTGATGAAACCTGGTCAGACTGATCAAATAGACGGGCTTAGTGCTTGTGTAAAGGTCAAGGACATTAAAACCTGGATGACAGTGATCTCCTCCATAACCCTGATAAAACAGAGGTAATTTATACGTGGCCCCCAGGGACACTCTCTCAGACACTCTGTCTGAGCAGACCCTGGATGATGTTAGCATATCCTCTAGCTCTACTGTCAAAAACCTTGGAGTTCTCTTCTTAAAAAATACACAAAGGCTGCAGTGCGATGCTAGCAAATGTGTGAAAGTCTGTGGAACCAGGTGCTCTTCAAGGATAAGGCCTATATACGATAAAATAGCAGGATGCATAGGTGTGTGGCAAGAAAGCACCTGAGGCACTCTGTCATAGAAAAATAAAAGTCCTGTAATCTGACATGAACATGCCTACATGTTTTAACAACACAGTGTCTTCCCCGGTGCATCAGGTAAAATGCTTTCTTCCCACACACTCATTCACTGTCGTTATGGTACATGTTTCATGCAAGATCCTGCGTTTTTACCTGTTGACCAAGGTCTCTCTTTTAAAGCACATATTAACCAGGGATGTTAAACAGCATATTTTCACTTCAGAAACATTGCAAAAATAAGAAAAATCTTCCTGAAAGCCATGCATAAAATCTTATTCATGTGTTTGTCTCATCAAGGTTGGACTACTGTAACTCCCTGCTGGCAGCGTGTCTGAAAAGGTCTCTTAGAAGCTTTCAATGCACTCAAAATGCAGCTGCAAGAATATTAACAGGGATTAATTAACATTACCTGTGTTACGTCACACAGTTAGCAACTGGTGAATGCGCTCCACTCAGCCAGTCCACTCAAGTGTACTGGCTGATTGCTGACATTGGGTGGTTAACATTTAATTTGAGAGGATTAATGAACCCATTGAAGCCTGGGAAGCGTATACGTCATTTTTAGGTATAAAGGTTTTTTTGCACCAATTATCAGCCCCTGTGCCAATGAAATGCATCAGGATAGAGGCGCAGGAGAGTCTGAATTGGCCCATAGGTTTTACAGGCATTTTTTCCCATGCGTTTTAGGCCTAAATGGGTTAAGCTGAATGATTGTCAAATTGAAATTAAATGGTATTTGACTACCAGGATGTTCGGAATTGTTAATAGAAGAGAACACATAACTCCAGTGCTGAAGTCTCTCCACTGGCTTCCTGTTGAGTTTAGAATGAAATTTCTTCTCACATACAAGGCCATAAATGGGATGGCTCCAATTTATCTCCGTGAAGCTATAATGCCATATCAGCCAAACAGAGCACTTCACTCTCAAAATGCAGAACTATTGGTGATTGTTCGTTTCTCAAAGCATAATAGGAAGAAGAGCGCTACCGAGCGCCAGTTTTGTGGAATCAACTTCCATCTCATGTTAAAGAAGCAGATATAGTCTCCATTTTTAAGACTATAGGCTCTAAAAGCACTAAAGCACTAAACTTACATTTTGTGTAAACACTGATCCATCCAAAGTGCTGTGTCCTGTTCCTTTGTTGTTGCTTTTCTACCAGACTGTAAATTTTAAATGTACTGTATAAAAATCAACACATCGGCTTACTTACTGTATATTTCTGAGTCATCTCTTGCTGATGTGAATAAAAAGTAAAAACAAAGCCCAGACTATTGTTTAACTGAATTTGAATTGAATGTTATTTTCATTTGATCAGGGACAATGCACAAAAGACATTAGTCTGAAAAAGAAGTCAGGTGCCACAGTTTTACAACAAAAAATGCTTATTCCTCTGAACAAGTTGGTTGATGTTTACTGTACACATAGAATAGGGCCTTCCAAACATGCTTCACCATGGCGCTCGGCTTGCTCATGCTTTGACCTCCAAGAATGTCAAATGAAAATAATCCATAGAAATTTTTTTTTACTTATACTACATACAATACATTCTTCAAAAGTCTATAAGTATTTATCTCTATGCCCCCAGCAGCACTGCTCCCCTGTTTTAGATCGATGCACTCATGTCTAGATATCATACCTGTGACCTTATTAGATGAAGACAAAGGTGGCATACGGCACACCACTCCCTGGATTGATCTAAAAGGATGGACCAGCCAGCCAAGCATGTCCGTCCCATAGAGCAGCCAGAAAATAGGACCGTACGGGCCTGCATTGTTAGGTGTGTCGCGATGGGATCAATTTCAAGAGAGTGACTCATTGGACCCCAAAGGTTCTCCGGGTTCTCTGATTGCAGCACATTATAGATTAGAGGGCCCTTCATGGCGTTACACAATCGGCCGCTAACGCAGTGTCGGAGTGCAGAAGAGGGCGGCGTGTGCGTGGGGAGGGAAGTGGTGGGGGAGGAGGGGGGGTGGCTGATAGCGAGCTCTTGTCCTTCTTGTTAGAGTGTGTTATGTGCTGCTTTTTTCATTGAGAAAGAGAGGGAGGGGAGGTGTCAGACGGATGGTGCACAAGGGATTCATGACAGAAAGGCAAACAGGACTCTGGCCCGCTGTTTTATCACTGTAGAGTAGATTAATGGTGTATGTCCTCAGCGCTGGACCAGATTAGGAAAATATAGTGGAATACACGGACATACTGTATATCGATTACAGGGTTCAGGAACAAACTAATGAGGTATGGGTTGCGTTCATGTTACAAAAGTATATTTCAGTTGGATGGCAAAAATAAATTTGACAAATTTTGTACTTCATCATTATTCGATGGTAATTATGGCTGAAAGTCCTTTCTACTGGCCAACATCATGCACATGTTTTTGAATATTGTCACCACTTTTGGACACCTTTATGAGAAATTAATCAGACCTTAGTTCATATGTGCGGAAAGAGAAGATATTGTATAGTTTCTGACAGATTTTGTTTCATGTGGATTAGCCCTGGAATTACAGAGAAATCAGCAATAAACTAAGGCTGTGTCCGAATGTGTCCCTAACCCCCTAACTATACTATAATACTCATTTACTATAGTCCCACACTGTATACTAGACTATATAGAGGACTCATTTTGTTGGCAATTCGGACACGTTTCTCTTCACTGCTTTCTTACTTATCGCTGCTGATCATGTGACCCAAGCGCCGCAGTGATGTGATCTGCGGAGGAGAAAAGTAGTGAGCAGCGCGTCCGAAATGACAAGATGAGTGCACTACATCTGATGAAAGTTCGGGAAAGCTAATAATGTACTTCTGCTACCCAGACCAACCAAATTCAAGAGACAGTTTATTACTTGATGATGTACAGTGAGTCCCACATGTATTTGCACACCCTGCAATTTTGCAAGTTCTCCCACTTAGAAATTAGGGAGAGGTCTGAAATGTTCATCATAGATGCATTTCCACTGTTAGAGACATAATCTAAAAAGAAAAATCCGGAAATCACCTTGTATGATTTTTTAATGATTTATTTGTATGTTACTGGGGTTCATAAGTATTTGCACACATGAGAATCAGCAAGAATTATGACTCTCAAAGACCTGTTATTCTGCTTTTAAATAGTCCAACTACACTCTGCTCATGATTCTAATTTAGTAGCACCTGTTTGAGGTTCTTAGCTTTTATAAAGACACCTGTGCACCCCACAATCAGTCAAAAGTCTAACTACCAACATGGGCAAGACCATAGAGCTGTCAAAAGACACCAGAGACAAAATTGTAGACCTTCATTAAGCTGGAAAGGGCTACGGGGCAATTTCCAAGCAGCTTGGTGAAAAAAGGACAACTGTTGGAGCAATTGTCAGAAAATAGAAGAGGCTAATGATGACTGTCAGTGTGCCTGGGACTGGGGCTCCCCGCAAGATCTCACCTCGTGG
>OMNZ01019979.1:0-13564 GCA_900303255.1 Lesueurigobius sanzi | reverse complement strand
GCGCCAGCACTGCCTCCTGTCGAAGGAGCCTCCAGCACATCGTGAGAGCAGCGGAGAAGATCTGTGGAGCCCCTCTCCCCTCTATTAAGGACATGTACTCCACTCGTCTGTGGGGCCCCTCTCCCCTCTATTAAGGACATGTACTCCACCCGTCTCACCCGCAAAGCCATCAAAATCGCCAAGGACCCTTCGCACCCATCACACAGTCTCTTCAGGGTGATGCCTTCAGGGAAGAGACTGCGGAATCTACGGGTCAGTTCCAGTCAACTTTTGTACACAGGGCCATCGGGAAGCTGAACTCCCTCCCCTCCCTCCCTCCCTCCCCTCTTTCCCCTCCCCCCGCTCCACAATCAAGGATGAGAGAAACATAATTTCGAACCATTTTATGGTTTGACAAATAAATAATCTTGAATCTTGAATCTTGAAAACAATGCGTATCACAATGAGCTGTTTCTCCCAGCAGGCAGAGAACACACTAAACTCTATAATCAGCGCCAACACAGCCACAGCCCTGTGTGAATCCAGCCTTGACATATCATTTCAGACACACTAAACTTTTTAACTACCACTTTCCTCATACCCATTGCATTTAGAATTGGAAATCTGAAGCGGCTAGCTGTGTGTCTGACATTTAATTAAGAGCAATTTCTGTCTTTAAAAACATTATTGCCATCCTCCTCTATATACTTTATGGATGTTGACTTCACAAAAAAAGCATGGAGCGCAGCCTATACTCAAAGTAAAAGTGACCACAGCTTGGTGAGAAAAGATGAAATAAGACGTTCTTGAAATTCGCAGTTGCCCTCAACTGATACTTGTACTTCTAGACACTGCTATTATGAAGTAAAAGTATTATTGAAATCAATGTACACGTTTTTGATGACAGTATACATTATTGTGAAAAGCAATCATTGCAATTTATTATTCTGGCCTTCACGACAGCTGCTGAGAATTGAAAGAGAGAGCTGTGCAGATATGAGTAAGAAATTGAAGATACCACCAATCCAAATTTTTTCATATTGTCATTTTTTTTTTTTTATGTTTATACTATTGGGTGGTAATCTCTGGTACTGCTCTAAATTGGTTCTTTCCTTAAGACAGATTGTACATTGTTACAATTGGCAACTGCCTCAGACAAAAAAGCTGTGACCTGTGGTGGGGTTCCCCAGGGTTCTATCCTGGGACCCCTTTTATTCAATGTACATATACTATACATACTTCAATAGGTTTGCGTTCACGTTATAGAATTCTATTTAACCTCTTAAACCCCAACAGGCCCAATTTGGGTCCTATAGGGTTTAAGAGGTTAAGTTGGAGCAGGTGCCAATACAACTCAAAAAAGAAAATTGACAATGAAATGCCATACTTGATCAGAATTTGATAGTGATTGGATTCACAAACCTGCCATATTGTTATTATTATGGCTGAAAGTAATTTCTACTGGACAACAGAAGAAATGTGACAATTTTTGTTTCATGTGAATTGGCCCAGGAATTACAGAGACATTAGCAATAAACTAAGACTAGAAATCTGCATTTTGCACTCCACTGACTTCCGACTGGACAGTTAGTTCGGGACGTACCTTCCGCCCCCCATTCATTTGCATTGAGTAGTTGGCATATCTCACACATATGAAGAAATACCTCAAGATTTGTCAGCGGACAGCGAGTGACTGATACCATGTGACCAGCAGCTCCTTAAAAAACTTTACGTTGGATGTAACCACTTCACTGGAAGGAACGTCTGTGCTCATAACCAGAGGTGTTTTTGCCTCGAAGCTAACGACAAACACCAAATAACAAATAAAAGTAGAGCAAAGTTTTGAACGAGCTGCACAATAAAGAGACGGCCTGTCTTCCATTTAATTTTTATTTAGTTGTTTACATGTTATATAGTTTCTATTGAACACTAGCCATTAGCTCTGAGATAACAGTTCCTACCTGGATGAAGACTGACGTTTCCTCCAGGTCAGTTTTCACACCCAACATCATGTTTTTAACACACTGCCACTGACTTGCCATCAGTAAATCGCTGTCCACCACGTTATCCTCAGATATTCTTAGATTTGTGTGAGACTTCCATGCAATTTGATGGCGAGCGGAAGGACGCTCCCTGTCATACGGTCCAGGAAGAAGTCACGTGTTGGTTCTGTGCATATAGCCCATTACCTATCTCTAACTAGGACTTAGTGACCCTCCCAATACTGATTTTTTTATCCAGTAACATGCCATATACACCAAGATACACTAGTAATCCAAAAAAAAAACTTATTACAAGGCCCCCCCCCCTTTTCAGTTGCGTAGATTAACCCTGCACCATTCTCACTCCAGACTTTCTCCTAATGTGCTGCTCTAGTTGTTTCGACCGTAGCCGCCATTACGAGCCGCATTACTTCCTTGATTTTACAAAGTACACAGAGGCAGCCGCGGACCTCCCATATGTGCAGCGTTCCTCCGCGTCTCCCCGGCACAATCTACGTTTGCATGAGGTTAATGACACGTAAAATTGGCTTCAGTGTGCGGGAAGTACAGCATCCACCAATCAACCAATGGGGAGCCCCCTCTGGCCAATCACAGCGCACTGGCTTATTAGGGCCGGTATCACGGAGCGCTGTTTGGCATTCATGAACTGGGTATATACAGTAAGACATCTGAGCAAATAGGACTGATCAATGTGGAAACGAGATTAAGTATTCAGAGCCTGTGGCACTGTTACTTCAAAGCATTTTTACTCATTAGGGGCAGGCTACTCGACGAGATGCTGGCAAAAGTGTGGAAAATTGAGACCTTCCACTACTGCCATAGTATCACAGCTTCTACTAAAATGACCAGTGGTGGAAAAAGTGCTCAGTTTTAGTAAAAGTACAGATACAGGAGCAACAGATTTACTCAAGTATCAGCTATCAGGTCACACACTTGTTGACCTATTGAAAGAGTTTTATTTTTTATGAAGAATTGGGCTTTTGTATCAAACCAGGTCTGAATTTCAAACAGAAGAAACCCCAAACCAAAAAGAGTTACATTTAATATGCACTGGTAAATACTGTATTAACCCCCACAAATTATTGTTGCAGAAGAATCAAATAAGACTAAAAATCGGCAGCAAAATGAATAGATACACATTGAAAGAAAAGCACATTACCTATTGGGTTCCAACCAACTAGAGAACCACTGGGCAAAATAAATGCCTTTTAAACACTATTCAAAATACTTTTACTTTTAATCCAATGTAATTATGTGGAGTAAAAAGTACAGATTAATTACTTATGAAAAGTAAAAGTTTGCTTTTTACTTTGTTACTTTCCACCACTCAAAATTACAATTGTAACCAACGCTAAAGCTGCCTTGTCTATGTTTACAGCTAAGTTTAGCAGCTTAGCAGTGCTTTCAATCGTAAATAATAGAACTGTGAACTGTCCGCCAAGATCAATGTGAAATGGAATTGAGAAGAAAAGTGGAATTTAAGATGTTATTGCAGAAAGTAACCTTGAAATGATTGACTGTCAGTGGCACATTTCCACAGATTTCAAACGTTCTGCCTAACCTTGAAGCATTGACGCAACCAAGCCTCAATTTAGTACCTGTTTTTCTACAGCAAATAAACTAAAGTATTCTTATCCATTTTGTTTGGAAGCTTTGGGTTTTCACTGCAGTCGTGTGACTTGTGTCCAAAGGAAAGTTTGCCGTCTCTCGCTCTGAGATTGCAATGGTGTGTGTGGACTTAAAATGAAAAAAGTCCAGGGCTTTGCAGAACACCCCTGCATTGCTGAATCAAATGGATTGTTGGTTCATTTTATTGTATATACACTGCTTATTGACTGACCTTTACGTTGCGGGGTCAAATGGTCAGGGGTCAAAGCCATCCCTTGTGTAATGTAGGATTCAGATTCCTTCAAGACATGGAAAAATCAATTAGTTTTAGTTGTGTTTGTTACGCATTTTTAGTATTCATCATTGAAGTCTCACAACTAGGATTTGACTTTTTACAAAAGCCCGTCCCCAAACAGTCATTAGGTGTGTTTGTGATTAAGAGAAGGCAGAGAAAGGTGCCTGGAATTAAGTTGGACACATCATGGCCCCGGGAACAGCGGGGGCGCCTCAGATCACGCAGTATTTACCTGGAAACACGGTTCTTGCGTTTGTTTGAACAATTTGTGAATAAATCCATTTTAAAAGTCTGTGGACACATTTCTGTTTCCCCCCACACACAACAGAAGCCTTTTCGTTAGAGGGAAGGATATGCTTACAAAGTTTAGCATAGGATAGAAATGGAGAACAAAGCTTTACTAAAAAGACGTATACAGTATATGTTATCTAGGTAGGATTGAATTATTGGCACGTTCTGTCCGATATTGAGGATTTCTGCAACGAGAAAAGAGGAGGGTGGAGTCAGCCGAGCGTCAGGGCGAAACGTTATCCACCTATTGTCCAATCTTACATCTAAACCAGGCCCTCAAGCTGCGATTGGTGAAGCGATGTGCCTAGCGGGGTGAACTGATGTTGGCCGTCTGCATCCAGCGATCACCCATGGCATATCTTGCTCCAAAATTGCAGGTCGTACAAACTTTTGCACGATCAAAGACTAGCTGCAACATCAGGTGGTGTCTGACATTTTGGAACCATCGTCGCAGAGTGAGCATCCTCTGGCTGCAGCGATGATCTCTGTCAAGTGTGTGTTCAGCAGAATAGCAACAACCCTGGTCCCTGGCTCGAATCGACACACTTGACTGTCCCTGCACTTTTCCATGGAGATAAACATTGCCAGCGAGGAGCACTTTTCTTTTCACTTTTTCTCGATTCACTCTTGAAGCACCCCACGTCTTGAATTGTGAAATCAGAACATATACCACTCCACTACATATCGTAACCTCTTTTGCATCGATCTGGAGGCTATCGCGCGGTTATTGCTCCTAAAGAGCCACTAACTCCACTATACTTTGAAGAAGAATCGCGACGTGCTAGAAAAGTTGCCCATAGCTGAAGCCCGTTAAAGATAAAGTATATAGCATGTACACTAAAAAAAAAACATGTTATATATTCAGTATTTCTGCCGACTGGTTCGTATCTTCAAACCCAATTAGGGAACATTTTCTCACAAAGTATACCTTTTAAATATCGATCCACGTCAGCGCACCACACCCCATCTCTTGTTTACTCCCTCACTCCCAGCATTCTGATTTCAAAACACTACAACAATGACAAAATGAGCGCCAGTAAACGTGGACATCCTTATTGATCCACTTTTATTAAAACCAAATCAATCCACGCTCCGTAAAAAAACGAAAGAACGGTGCGCTAGCTTTGACGCGCAAAAAGATTTACAACTCAATATGTACTTTCATTTCTCCCTGTTTACCGAAGTGACTGTGTGGAGGTTGTTATTTGCGGATAAAACGGGCTGCTTCGGCTTTGACAAATTGCCCTGAGACGTCCCACAGTAGAATTTAAGTAAAGAGCTTTATTTGTAAGATGAAACTACAAAACACAGACGTTTGTTCCTCCACAACTTTTGCATTATTTATACATATATAGATCCCAGGTGAATTCTGAACTATTTGAACTACTTTTTGGTTGGAAAGTGTTTAGACGGTGCACAAAACAAAACGCAGTTCATTAGACAAAGGATGAAAGATGGTGAGATTGTATGTCTTGTAGCCTATGGATCTACTGTATGAAAAGCACTCTAGACTCATTATGGGCTGGGCTTTTGTGTGCACTTTTCATGTAAATGAAATTCTTGTCTTGTGTTTTTGTGAGTGACATACTTTTCCTGTTTTTGACTGCCATGAAAGTTGCCACCCGTGGGATAATCAAAGCTCCCCGTACATTGGGCCTCATTCATGAATATTTTATTAAGAAAAAGTTCTTAAGTACAACTTAAGAAAAACTTAAGTCTGAGTCTCGAAGCGTTCTTAAGAAGAAAAACTGTTCTTAAAGAGAGATGATTTTTTTTGTGCGTAAGAATCCTCCTGACTGTTCTTAGGATTTGTTCTTACAGAAGAGCTCTTTCAGCTAAGAACTAATTTTGTGAATGCCCAAAATGTTCTTAAGTAGGTCTTAAGAACACATTTGTGCGTAAGTTTGTTTCGTGAATGAGGCCCAATGTTTTTTTCTATACATAAAAGAAGATTGGACTTGCTCATTCGCGTTAAGCTTCCTTACGGTAGAGCAACTGGACACTGATCAATCAGAATTTAAAAACATGAAAATAGTAGAAAATCTAGACTGGTGATGTGATTTATGGTTCTTTAATGGGAGCCGTATCTTTGGGATCCATTCAATTCGAAGAACCAATCAAAAGACTCATTTTTATGCCATTTTGTTTAGGAAGCTTGCGAGAAAACTGATTATCTGAGACCGAATTTGCTGAGAGGCACACCTTTTATTAAAATGACGGGAATGGATTTCATTCTTTGCAATTTGTGTCACATAAATAAAACTTTTGGCTACAATTAAAGTGATAGTCTGTAAGTCTAAATGTATTACCAATTTAATAGAATGTATACAGTATAATTGACTGTGTTGATATAAAGTAACTAACCAGGTGGACAATGAGACGAGCTTTCCTGTGTACTGGGACCGAGGAGGGGCTTTTCAGGAGCGGAGGGCGAGGTTGTTTACTCTTAAAATGTCTCTCTCTTTCTCCTCATTTTGCAAACTTGCAGACTGTCACTTTAAGGAGGCAACCAAGTAACTTTTACAACAAAAAAAAAACTTTTTTGTTCAGTGAAGGCTGTGTAAAATTGGATATAAAATAGACAGATCTGGCTCTTAGTTGAAATCTGGTTAAAGAGCGGTTCAAAAGAGCTGATTCGATCGTGAACGTCACATCACTAATCTGGACGAAAAAGCTGTCAAAAGTCCAATAGCTGTTGATTGCCTATTATTATCCCAGAAAGCCTCTTGCGACATCTGATTCCATACAAAGACGAGTGTATAACGGAAAAACCCTTAGTCAACTTTCCCTTTCTAACCACAAGGCATGCCTGGCCTTTATAAAAAGCCAGGCTGTCACAAAACGTCCTCCAAAATCCTGACTCAGCTGTCTGTCCCGTCCCAGACACCATTTGTGGCGGCAAAACCACGACTTGACAACTGTGTGATAAGGCCGTGTCATTTTTGTCCCCTTACCTTGTCTCTTTATCGGGACGTTGTTACCAAGGACAGCTTTGTTCCTTTCTCCTCTCGTCTCACACTTGTCCGGGACGTCTCATCTGAGCTAGACATTTGTATCGGCTTTTCCTCCCGAACTCCGACAATCAAACAAATTATTTTATTTTCTTGGTGGCGAAGAGGCTGAAAAAAGCAACAAAAGCCGATAGCAGGTGTAGCCTACTTTTGACAGAGCACTGGATTTGAATAAACGCCTTTTGCTGTTCGGGAGGCTGATATATTCAATATCCGCCGCTGCCTTTTCACTTCAATTAAATTCCGCTTTATTAATCCCAGTGGGGGCAACTCATTCATGCACCAAAAGGTCTGGAAAGGTGATTACTGGCGAGCTCTCCGGCTAAAAGTGCACTTTTTCTTGTGGAGAAAAAACCATTATGCATACTCTTTCATTCCAGTATTTTGTGGTAATTTAACTAGCTTTCAACGACAATGCCTGTTCCGTCCAGAAACGCCATCTAGCTGGCCATTTACGTGTACTAGCTTGCATAAATTGGCCAATAGATGCGTCATGTGTGCTTTGTGTGTAATTACCTCGCTTTCAATGCATCAATCTCACCTCTGTGTTTTGTCCATGTTCTTGTTTTTGCAGGAAGTTACCGCTGAAGGAAGAAAATGGAAAAGAGTCTCTCAAGCCGGATACGATTGAGATCAAAGTGCACAGTGACAACAGTCTGCACACACAGCCCAACATCAGCAAAGCGTAAAAAAAAATTACACGGGACGGTCACCCCTTTTCGCCACCAAAAGAACATTCGGATCACAAGACCAAAACCCAGAGAAACGACAATACTGGAGAATAGCATATCTGTTTATAGCAAATGCCCCCGCAACAGGCATGTGTACATAGAAATAATCAAGAGGATTTGGGCAACCTTTTCAATGCCCAGAGTGATATGTGTATCAGTGGAAGGTTATTCTATGGTCTTTGTCCATTATTTTGCCCACTTTTTTGTCTCCCCATCTCCATGGTCCAGGCTGCAGTTCAGAGCCCATGAGCGAACATGCAGGCCAACGCTCTGCTGGATAGAATTTAGATCTTTTCAAGCCACATTCAATGTTTGGTCCAGTTTCTTTCTTTCTTTCTTTCTTTCCGACTGGCACCATCTTTCCGGTGTCAGAGTTTGTGCCCTGTAGCGGAATATGCTAGCTTTTTGTTGGCAAAGCTAAACACACAGGCCGGACATTACTGCCGGGTAAAATTGAGCTATATTCATGCTATGTTTGGTTCCTCTGAGTCTTTGGCAGTGAATGGTTTGTGAAAATTTAATTCACCCCTTAGCTAGCTAGAGTTGTGTTGGCAAAGTGAAAACACTGACTGACCATCACTGCTGGGTAGAGATTTTTTATACCCCTTTGTTTTTCATTGTTTTAGACAGACTTAGTGGCTTGAGCCCCTTTAGCTAACATTCATACACCAGCTTGTGTTGTGCAAAGCTAGAACACAGACCATGAATTATTTGTCCATGTATTAGTAGCAGTTTTGAACCTGTTAGCCTCGAGCATAATCCTCCCTTTAGCTATGAACATTAGCTTTGTGCAGAGCAAGCAAGGTTACATCTCAAACTTTTTTATGCCTTTAAAGCCACTCTGGTGTCAATGCTAATAATGTTTGGGTTATTTTTTAAGCTAGCTTTCACTTGAACTAAACAGGTCTTAATGCAAGTTTGCAAAACGCACCCAAATGAAGGCGTATTGTACAAATATGATGTCTTTAGAGGGGCTATTCATAATTTGACATGGAATTTGTTACAGTCGTCAATATCCACTGTATGCACTGACACCATCGTTAGCTCTTTGACTGAAACACTATTATGTATTCTCTTTGTACGTGCGTACAAATACGTTCACTCATTCTTCAGTAAACTGTCGCCAGAGGTGAACTGCACTGCAAGCTCATTTCCTCTCTCGATACACAAGTTGAAAAATTAATGTTGCTGTGTTGCAACCGGCCTGAACGCTGGCGTGATGTAACACTGGGCTGTCTGTAACTAGCCAGGATATGAGCGATGGCTTCAGGGCGCCAGGCACGGGGACAAATTCACACACAAATGGATCAATGGCTTGTTTCCTTTTCTTCATCACTTGTGTCTGGGACTTTTTAACATGTGCGGGCTGATTTCTCTAATGTTGTCATGTGTTGTACATAGGTGGAAAAAAAGAGTATTTTCCAGAGCTTTTATGTAAATATACCCAGAGGGATGTCTGTGTTTTTTTCAAATGCAATGACTTTTTCTCCCATTCCCTCAGATGAAAAATCGTTTCTTTGTTTGTGTTTTGGTCGGAAATTCAGTAATGGTGCAATATTACTTTTCTTCATGTCATTTGCTTTTCCCTCAAAAAGAATCCATGGCCTAAAGCTATTTCACGGCAATTCGATGGAGGCAGTAATTCCAGCATTAGCGTGCCTTCCCTTGCGCTCCGCTCCCTCTCTTAGACCGCCGAATGCATTTTTACATCGGAAACCTGCAACAGGCTGTCACCGGGCGCTGTTGTAGCCGTGAACTCTGGGTAGTGCAGTGCAGTCCTAGGTAGGCAACACTGGACAGGAAGGGTAATGTATTTTCGAAGTGAAGGATTGTTACATATGTAAGAATGTGTGTGTGCACATACATGCATGGACCAGGGCGAGGCGGGGGTGCGCCCACATGAATCAGGTTGCATGTATGTGCGTCGAATGTATCTGCACGCACTGTCGGTTTACCTCTGTGTACATTTGTGTGGGTGTTTACATATGAATGCGTCAAAATAATGTCATTATATCAGATTTTTATTTTGGTATAAGTTATTGTCTTAAATTTTAATGTCTATTGACTTGTGTAATATGCATCCTAAAGGGATTACATGTCAGAGTTACGCACAAGTGGATTTCCAAATGTTTTACATAGAATTGTAACTTCATGGTTCTCCAAAGATGTCAATAATGAAGTAACACGGACTGTTACTGCATGTTATATTGCCTTTCACCACTAGATGGAGTCATGAGCTACAATTATTATTATTTTTCTCTGTACAGGACCTATTCCAATCTTGCTTATTGGATTTTTTTGATCGCCAACTCACAAGTAACAAAAGTTTCATAAGCATTTTCCAAATTGTTTTGTCGAATGAAAACAATACCATTTTTATTTTTTTAATCATTGAATGGGCCCCACTTTTTATGACATCCACTAGATGGAGTGATGAGCTACTTTGAATTTAACTTACACTGGAAAAACCGATCTAAAGTAGATTACATTTTCTTGAAAGAAGAATATTTGAGCTTGATTTGAGTTAAGCAAACGTATCTACCAATAGAATACACATTTGTGCAATAATTTTAAATTAAATTAAAACTGAAGAAAAAAAAAACATTATTGCACCTAAAATATAACAAAATATCATAATCCATTACTCAAATTATGGTCAAGTATTCTTAATTTTAGCGCATTGAGATACACATATTTTTTGCAGTGTAGACCTGTTTTTTGTTGGTTTGCATTGACTTTCTTCACTCCCAAACGCCGCTTGACGTTTTCCCATGTTAAACCACAAAGTTCCCTACGAACACACCCGCCATATGGTGTTGAAGATGTTCCCGCACTACATGTAATCCCTTTAAAGTCATCTGAGTGTGGCTCGCATTCGTCTTTGACAGTGGAACAGTGCCAGAGCTCTCACAGTGAGTTAGGGAGTGCGCTCCGATAGCTAAAACCTGATTATGTACTTGTCGACAGTGATTAATTTCTCACTCCATGCGTGTGTCTACGGGCCCCGCTCCCTCCCCTCCCCTCTCTCAGACTCCGCCGGTTTTTATCAAGCCCTTTCCGTAGCGCTGGCTTTGTTTTCCTTGTACCGTGCATATCTCAAATGGATGGTCCTGCCACGGAAGCGGTGCGGCTGCCTGTTACGACAACTGTAAATACGGGAGCACAGTGCCTGGAGGCCGGGACGATTTGTACATGTTCTTTTGTATTTGAATATGAACTCTCTCCTCCTCCCCTGTCCGCTCCTCCGTCATCCCTTCTTTGTGTAGGGGTAAAACAGGTGTGGTTGAGCCCAGTGTACAGTGTATGTCCCCCCCAACTCCCCACCCCACCGCCCCTCGAATCCCTCTTGGACTGTCCCACCGAGCGTGCTTTGTGCAGGAGCTGGGATCTAGTGATGTCTCTCTGTACGTACCTGTGGAACACTTGTGTCATTGGCCGCTGTAAATAAACATGTCCTGGTAGAAAACTCTCACATCGTGTCATTCTTCTGTAATCTTTATTATCACACTGAGGCGTGGCCGTATGCAACCACTTACCGCTGTGTCTGATTGTACTGGTCACTCTTTGGCTGGAATTGCTGATTCACCCTGTTCCTTTTAATCGCCCTTTACTTAACCCCTTAAACCCCAGCGTGCCAAATTTGGGTCCTGTAGGGTATAAGAGGTTAAAGCTGTTTTGGTTGACAGTCCATTCAGTTGCAAATGAATCAAAGTGGACACTTCTAACAAAAGTAAGCACCATCTCGAAGGCCAAATGAAACTCCTGGGAGGAGGGCTGAATTTGAGCACCCCTGGGTTAGATAATGTTCTGGGTCTTTATTTGCACAGGACTCAGTGGCAGGGATCTCTAAATCTTTCAGTTGCCCCAAAAATGATCAAAATTGCAGATTTTACGTTTCTTTAGAGTGGACCTGAGTTTTTATGTTTTCAAATCACAATTGAATCGTCAAATTTTTCCTATTTGATGGTGCTTTTGTCAACTATTTTGGGCCCACTGCGCCTTGTGTGTCCAATTTGGGTCCTGTGAGGTATAAGAGGTTAAAGATACACTGTGTAACATTTAGAATTATACTTCTGGTTATACAAAAGTAAACATGCTCCTAATCACCAGTAGTCATCCATCCTTTGTTGCCTTCCTCAGGAGTGGGCTCCTCCAAAGCAGAGCCACGTGTCCTGCTACTGCTTCATCTGAGCAAATTTGGAACAGGCTCAGGAGTGAGCAGCTGCAGCAGGCCACATGATCAAATTGTATGATAAATTATCAATTTTTAATCACAAATGTAAGTGGAAAGTGGCCAGAAAGTCTTTAGGAAACTGGTTTTGTTTGAGTGTCTTAATCTTTCCACATTTTGGTTTGAATTAAAAAAATAAAGCCTCCAATAAATGATTTGCAAGGAATTGAATTCAAACATGAAATATGTGTCCATCACTAATGAAAATGCAGACATGCATTCACACAACCACAGGTCTGAAGCACATCTTTACTAAATGTCAATTTACTCGACCTGCAACACCACAATTGTTACTTTTTGCACACATTGGACAAAGCAAATCATTATTTTAGTGTCTAAAGACATAAACTTCATAGTTAGGTGTGTTTTTACTGCAAAAAAAGTTTGCATAAAAAAAAAAAAAAAAAGTTGCAGTGCATTGTGGGTAATATTTAAGGATCCACATGTGCATAAATGATCCAAACAAAGGAGTCCAGCTGTGGAGGGTGTGAGGGTTTGGGTGAATGGCACTGATCGCAAATGACGTCACATTCATCGGTCGGACATGAATGGCGACACGTGCAGTGTGGTTGCTATGGTTACCGTATGCTCTCCTCTCAAACATCGCATTTTAACACAAAGCATTAACTTAAAAGTTTAAGACGCAAATGTCAGCCACACATGAAATGTAGCCTCACTTAAATTACAACCAATAACCACTAAACTTTCACAGACTTTCAAGTGCGCAGTGATCAGCTGTGTGCTGCTCTCCTCTGCCCTGTGTCCTCTGCCCTGTGTCCTCTGCCCTGTGTCCTCTGTCCTGTTCGCCCTCTGTCCTGTTCGCCCTCTGCCCTGTTCGCCCTCTGCCCTGTTCGCCCTCTGCCCTGTTCGCCCTCTGCCCTGTGTCCTCTGTCCTGTTCGCCCTCTGCCCTGTTCGCCCTCTGCCCTGTGTCCTCTGCCCTGTGTCCTCTGCCCTGTTCGCCCTCTGCCCTGTGTCCTCTGCCCTGTTCACCCTCTGCCCTGTGTCGCTCTGCCCTGTTCGCCCTCTGCCCTGTGTCCTCTGTCCTGTTCGCCCTCTGCCCTGTGTCCTCTGTCCTGTTCGCCCTCTGCCCTGTTCGCCCTCTGCCCTGTGTCCTCTGCCCTGTGTCCTCTGCCCTGTTCGCCCTCTGCCCTGTGTCCTCTGTCCTGTTCGCCCTCTGTCCTGTTCGCCCTCTGCCCTGTTCGCCCTCTGCCCTGTTCGCCCTCTGCCCTGTTCGCCCTCTGCCCTGTTCGCCCTCTGCCCTGTGTCCTCTGCCCTGTGTCCTCTGCCCTGTTCGCCCTCTGCCCTGTGTCCTCTGTCCTGTTCGCCCTCTGCCCTGTTCGCCCTCTGTCCTGTTCGCCCTCTGCCCTGTTCGCCTGCAGCTGTGTGTGAGCAGCTAATCGTGGCTCGTAGCCCC
>OMNZ01019952.1:25997-36535 GCA_900303255.1 Lesueurigobius sanzi | reverse complement strand
TGTGTACTGGCTTTCCCTGTCCTTAGAAACTGCAGGTTTTGCTCTGTGGACTGTGTGGGTTAGGAGAGAGAGAAGATTAAACCAATTACTGTTGAATTGCCTTCTGTATGATAATCTTAGATATGTGTTGTTTGGTGAATTATTTGTTAAAAAAAAATGTTTTGGAGCCGAGACAACGACAAGCTGAAATGATTCTTTAATGTGTATGTGTTTGAACTGGCTACTTTTGTTTGTAGGACCTGGAAGAGGTGGCAGACTCGCCTATTTAAAACATTTGTATTGTATATATTGTTCATTGTGCCTACTGTCTGGTAACTGGCCTTTGTTCATGGACATTTCTGTGCAAGCAAGACACAATAATAAGCCTCAATTCATTCACTCACACAAAAAGTATGGTGTATAATTTAACACATTGAGTGCCAAAAAGTTTTTGGTTTTTTTTTATTACGAAACTAGACACTCTAACACAACTTATGTGTGATTTTGGGAGCTCTGTGAAGAACAGAACAGAAAAAAATGATGAAAAAAAACTTGTGAAAAGTCACTATCTGGACATTTCATCTGGACATTTTATCCAATATCTAAAAATAGTGATTTTGAGGAAAACAGCCTCTTTTTATCTTAACTTTTCTCCCACTGAGAGCTTAGAGTCTCACCTTTCAAACGAGCCATAGTATGTGTCCAAAGCTATAACATAGAATATGCTGTGATGCTACAAAAACATCAAAAATGGATTCAGTCCACAGCTAAATTCCAAAAACAGCCTGGCACTCAATGTGTTAAGTTAGTATGTGAATTATAATATTAAAGTACTGTATATTAAAGTGTAAAAGAGACTGACATTCAGTTCTGCATTGAGCCTCGAACCAATTCATGGGTTGGTTTAATGATGTGAATAAGCAAAGACAAAAGAATAGGCAAACAGGAAGAACTGAATAACTAGAAATCATGATGAACCTTATAATACAAAATTTCACTCTGTTTGTTATGAATTTGTACCGAATCATAATTTTGTTCAAATTGAGCAACTGAAATAAAATTCCTACTTCGCTATGCTCTATTTCCCTGACAAGCGCGTGGAGGAATAATGACACATAACAAAATAAAAAGTCTGCCTTCACCATGGTTCCAACTAAATTACTCTGGATATGCACCAAAGATAGAATGTCAAATCCAAATTCACCAGAGCAGAAAAATGAACAAATGGTCTTATTCGAAATGAGCGCAGAATAGAAGATTCCACATTAGCATGCGAATAAAGCACGGACAAAGTGAGAATAAATAAATTCAAGGCGCAAAACACATGCAAAGTACCTGGACTTCATACTCCCCTCCACCTCCGGGTTTGCCATCTCCGTTCACATCATACTGAAGGATAGAGAAAATAGCAAGCTATATATATACAAGTGCAAAAATCATACTCTTTCTCAGGGGCGCACAATGGTTATTTTTCACCTTTTCAAACATGGCTTCGTACTTCATGTAAGCCATCCAGTTGGATCGGGTCCAATTCTGTGCCAAGTCCTCGGCAATCTGTTTAGCATCTTCCGAGGGCACTTTAGATAAGCCTGAAGATGCAGCGCTGCGTTACACAATCATTTTTGGAAGACATTGCGATGTACCCCCCTGCGCTATGGAGGACCAGAACTGCCAAATCAACCAATAAAAATTATGAATTAACAAAGAAGATGAAAAGATTGGGTTATTTAAGATTAAACTGTATGGAATGGAACTGGCATGAAATATATTACGAGATTTCAGCATTTAATTATTGCTCTGGCAGTCCCAGTCCTCCATAATGCTCATGACCCCGAATAATTATAGTTGTATAATGCATATGTATACCAGCACAACTTGGAAACCCCAACAGCGAGGCCATTTTGTTTTCTTTCTCCAAACAGATGGTAAACAAAATGTTGACTCAATGGTCAAATGAAAAATGCTTCACTAACAAAGATGCGAACCGTGCTGCTAAATTAATTTTTTCGCAAAAATGTTGTTGACCCGAATCCAAATCGTTGTGTGTTCATTTGCTATAGATCCGACTGGAGGCAAAACAGCAGGGAGAGCGCCTGAGAGCGGAGTTGGCTGCAGCTGTGAGCCTGGCAGACATTTCAGGGATGCAGACCAAGCGATTGATGACGACTGCGGGTTGTGGGGAACTAGAGCCAAATGCTAAATAGGAACACTTTGCATTTGTGGTTCAAAATTCAATTTACAATGTATTTCCCTGTCCGGGGTGACAGAGGACAGTATGTTGAAGATATTAAAGTCAAATTTCTGTTCTTGTGCTCACCCTCGATTAGCATGTGCTGTAAAGGAGGCCAAGCATTCGGATAGTCCCACTGCTGCCCAGACTCTTTCAGTGATGTCGGAACTCCATTTGGGAACTGGAGAGCACCACTCCCCTACAATGCAAAGACACAGACAGGGAGCTTCATGGTGTGTGAGTGCCCTCTAGTGGAGGAAAGGGGTACAATATCAGGATTAAATACAGTATAAAATAACTGCGTGTGCACCGGAGAGGGTTGGGGTTTGACAGCTGAGATGCAGATGGAGAACAGGGAGGAACTCTCATCCTCAACAACTGTGGAGAGCACTTGACTGAAATGTTTATAATGTTAGATGCTTAGCACAGATGACTGTAGTAATGTGCTCGGGGCTGTGGATGTGAACAGCTGGACTGAAGCATATTCAATATTTTCTTGATTACATAAAAGGATTACTGTAGAAATGCACAAACAGCATACTGTGAGCATACTGTTTTAATGGCTTCAACACATTGCATAATAAAAAACACTTGGCATACATCCCAAATGCAACCATTGTTTGTAGTTGTTAACCACTGTGTTGAAGTTAGCGCTTCACAAAAGGGTTCGATTCCCGGGCCAAGTGGGGACATTCGGTGTGCAGTTTGCATGCTCTCCCTGTCCTCGTGTTAGGGTGGGTTTCCTCTGAGTGCTCATGTTTCCCCTATGGGGGCTTCTACTTATATCAATCCAAAACATGCACAGCAGGCTAAAACCTCCAGCGATATATTCATGAATCCTGACTATGATCCTGGCTCCCTGGACGCCCTGCTGCCGCTCACTGTTCCAGTCAGGTTGTCCTGAGGCACTGTAACCAAGTTCCATCCATCCATCTTCTTCTGCTTATCTGTTGCCGGGTCGCAGGGATCCCATTGCACCAGTCCCATATGGCAGTGGTTCCCAACATGGGGGGCGGGCCCCCCAAAGTGGGGCATCTGGAACTGCAGGGCGGGCCCAGAGCTTTGTGTGGTCAGAGGGTTCGGCCATAAGAGATATTATTTGAGTAAATTAAATACTGCATTTTCCGGACTAGTCACACTTTTTCTCATAGTTTGGCCTGTCCTGCGACTTACTGTATATATTCATTAATATGTTACATTAACATACCAGACACCTATTCAGTTCGTTGTTTATGCTTTGTGTTCCTGAATAACCATCAATGTGCTACGTTAGCATACTGTGTTCAGCCTGTTGTTCTCTATTCTATTGTTATTATTATAACTTGCCTTTCAAGATGAAATGTCCGTTCTTGGTCTCGGATTTTGTAAAATAAATTTCATTCCAAGAATGCGACTTATAGTCCAGTGAGACTGTTTTTTTTTCTTCTTCATTGTGCATTTTTTGGCTGGTGACTTATAGTCCAGAAAATACGGTAGAAAAAAGACCAAACTGACAAAGAACAGGCTCGAAATACATCCTATTTGGACTCATTTTTTTACGTTTTAATGCATTCTGGAGGCCTACGGTTTAGGACTGGGGGCCTGGCCTATTTCCAGCCTGAGTAGAGGGGGCTTCTAAGAGAAAAGGTTGAGAACCACTGCCTTATGGCTCCTCCTGCAGGTGCTGGGTCCATGGGAGGACGGCCCCACGATGCTCCTTCACCTCTGGCCAATGTAACCGGCCTTGATGGTCTCATCATAAGGAGCTTCTGAACCGCTCTTGGTCTGACCGGTCACCTAGGACCTGTTTGCCATGGGAGACTCTACCAGGGGCATAGTGCACCAGACAACAGAGCTCCGAGGCTCATTCGGGTGCTCAAACCCCTCCACCACAATAAGGTGGCGGTTCGAGGAGGGGCCAAGATTGTAACTAAGAATCTGTTCATACATGAATAAATTAAAAAGAACTCCATGGGAACAATAAAGTTAACAAATACAAATTGATAGGAGGAGAGAAGCATGGAGCTAACGTGGTACCTTGTTATTGGCACCCATCACCAATTCAAGTAGGGCAGCCAATTAAATTCCAGGCATCAACATAGTCCAATGTGTTGCAACTGACCACTTTAAAGATCCAAACATCTCACAAGGAATCAGTCAACTCACTCCATTCCAAACAGTATATTATAAAGTATTTCTTTTTACACATAGGCCTCTTTACCATTAAGTGCAATATTTACAGAAATACACTTACAATTTATTTTTCTTTAACTATTTTATATGATTGATCGATGACTATCTTTGGGAGCCCAATCCGATGTTTCTGAGGTCATGCAGTTCAACACCACTTTTGGATAGACAGTTTGAAGTAATTGATTTCAGATATTATTATTTTATTAACAGTATTAAGAGGGTGAATTATTTCAGGTCAAAGACATAAATCAAAATACAAAAACAGCAAACTAACCTTCAGATACAGCACTGCCCTCTGCGCCTTCTGCTCATGTGAATAACACTGTGCCCAGAGGGGTGCCAGGTTGGATGGGTAGAAGTCCAAGTGCTTGCGACCAGTCAACATGTTGTAGTCGAACCAGGCCCCCTGCTGGTCGTCCCACAGCACTGCATCTATGGCCCTGAGCCTGAGTTCTGCTGCCTGCTCATACTGCTCCGCTGATGCATTATTGCCTGTCACAAAAGCACACATCAGCCTTATGTAACAGCGACGGGGCACTGGTGTGAGAGGTGCCTCAGATTACTCACCCATGATCTGGTGAAAAGCAGCCAGCGTCTTCTCGGTGCGGCACAGCAGGGCATTGAGGTCAGTGGGCACGATCTGGCTGGTGCGGGTGTTTTTGAGTGTGCCAGAGTTTTGACCATCATTGTCCACGAACCAGCGAGAGGTGAAGTCCCAGCCAGACTCCGCTCCGGCTTTCAGGTCCATCCACAACTGCTGCTTGGAATCTGAGGAAATATAGACATTGTAATTAGCCCAATGCTTTTCATGAAGTCATTTAAGAAAAAGTAACTAGATGGCAGAGAGTAAGTGGTAGAAATGATTTGTTGTGACAGTAGTAAACTTAGTTCTTTCATTTGCATATGGTGGTATGATGGTGTTTATCATAATTTGTTGTGTTTCTACTTAAATTAATTAATTTGGCTCCCATTACTACATATATTGAAGCAGCACAATTGTTTTGACCCAAATAAATGATGACGAGAGTTCTTTTGGCTGTTCTTTGGGTCAATATGTAATGTGCCCTCAGATACTACACTTGTAGGATAAGGTTAAGGGGTTACTGAGTAACATGAAGTGAGAGTACGCAACATATTTTTACACTTGGATGATATTCATTGCTGCTTGTGCTATTATTCGCTGTTTGTTAGAAAATGCATCATTAGTGCAGGCATTTTTGTGACAGTGCCGTCAAAACGGGGTATAACCAGGTGAGAGGCCCCCGGCCCCCAGCCTGGCCAGCCAACCTACCATACACGCTTTTCCTATTCTTTACAAAGACGGGTCCTGCTTGAAAGAAAGCAAAGTAGGAGCGGCTGGCTGGTCAGGCTACCCAGCCCCAGGACTAGAGGGGCCCATAAAGGAGCACATTTTCTATTAAAAATAACAGAAATTTAGATTTGGCAAAAATTGGTCTGAGGGCCACATTTAGCTTCCGGGCTGCACTTTGGGCACCGATGCTTTAAGTACAGCTTTGCAATGTATCTGTCCTGCCCTCTACACTGGACAATCGCCATATCATTTGGTTGATGCTGAGCTTCCTGTTTCCTTTTTTAAGTAACTTGTTTTCCAAAGGTATAAAGGAAAAAAGGGGTGGGATTAAAGTCTTTATCTCATTAGGACGGCCTTAATGCATTGATTGTATAGAGCTGAATATTTTGTTATGAGCTCATAGCCTTCTCAGAAGATAGGATTATGAGTTTATATAAATGTGCGTTTTGTTTTTTAACCTCTTAAGCCCTAGGGTCTTGCTTCTTTTAGAGACAATCCTTGTTTATTTTAATCTATTTTTTAAAAAGTTTATTTTTTTTTCAGGGAAAAACTGTATTTTATGACCAAATATATAAATAGGATCCAATATTTTCAATTACAAATTTGAATTTTTTGGGCCAAAAAGTGCCAAATTGTGCCCTATTTATTATAATGGGATTCTGCCTAGACTATTTTAAATCAAAACCTCAATAACTTTTCAATTATTTATTGTTACAGAGATAAACAGTTGGTAAAAAGTAAATAATTAGCTGCAGTTACTATTTTTGATGTTTATTTGCTTCTTTACAATGTAAACAAGCTGCTGACCTGCTGTAATGTGGGGTTTTTTTAGGCGGAATTCATATTTTCTGTCTTTCAACCTCAATTACTCAGGCCCACTATGATTTTCTTGAAAATTTTCACATCTACAGTCTCCCCACAGACATTCATATCACATGAGAGCAATATGAACATTTTAGACATTTTACAAGCTGTTAAAAGAGGATATGTAAACACAGCAGGGCTTAAGAGGTTAATGTTTTTTGCTTTTATCCGAATTCCATTTTGGCCAAAACACTTAAAAGTTGTAAGCATTTACATTATGCTTTTTCTTCATCAGTGAAATAATCCCAATGAACAGGTTCCATTAGCCGCCCATAAGCCCTTACCTTCACTGAGCCCTTCAGCCAGCTCCAGATCGTCAGTGTAGGATTCAGGCCTGGATTTATCGACAGAGGCATGTTTCAGTTTGTGGCTCATTCTCTGATTGGTTTTGGATCATTTGTGTCATTTGCATCATTTGTATTTGTCACACCTTGGCAGTCCCACCTGGACATCAAACCTGTTCAGCCTGTGCTCGCTGCCATTCACACTCACAGACACGGAGCGATTCTGCATCCAAAATGAGTACTCCCGATCCAGTCTTGGTATTGCTGATCTGAGTGAGAACATTTGAAATTATTACATGTTGAGCTCATTATTTCTGTTTCTATCTAATATAATAGTTGTATGATTAAACACGAAAGCACAACAGCTCTTGATTTTTATAATGAAACCTCCTTATTCTTCTACTTTTATAAGCAAGGTGCAGGGATTGTTGGAAGAACAACCAAAACTCAATGAAACAAAGGAAAGTTGGTTTGATTTCCACCCAACCACAGTAAAGTAGCTCACCAAATCACCATATAACCGAATCACTGTGGTAACACTCCATGATGAAGGGACTTGGAGCAGTAACAATGACCCTTTTGGTTTTTAGGTTTATTGACCCTAAATGAATACATGACTTAATTCATAATGTAATCTAATGAGGCTACTTTAGCAGAAAACATCTACTTGAAGATATATATAGTTATAATCAAAGATGTATAGATAAAAAGTATCCTAAAGCTAAGACAACAAAGGCCTCATTTGAAAAGGTTCCTGCTCTGAATAATGCTGTTTTGGTGGAGCATGGTGATGTGTCTGACCTTTCAGATTAAATGTCAGCTCATCAGTTTAACCCATTAGGGCATGAGGTTTTTGGAGCCACGGCCAAAATGTTTCAAGGTCACTTTGACCTTTCCCATGCGATAATCAAATGATATAATTTGGCCCACTTGAATTGAGCTAATGGGGAACCGTCTGAAAATAACCCTGTAAGTCCCTGCAGCCACTGAGGGCGGACTGCTGCAGTGTGGATGCGCAAAACTTTTTTTCTTTCTTGTGGCGGAAAGACATGGGGTTCCAAGAGAATGATAATGTGTCTGGCAGGACTGGAACGCACGTCTAAATATCACCTGAGGAACTCTTTATCCTTGGTGGCCTGATAGTAGCTCTCCACCATTAGAGTGAGGAATGGAGGTTGACTGCGCCGTTCGTAGTAAATCCGCCCACCGTTTGGAACAAAGCCATATCTGCAGGAGAGAGAAAATCTTTTGGTGCTTAAATCCTGAGATTCTCCTGAGAACGCCATTTAGGAAGAGCTTGGCATGGGCTGCAAAGGGCCTCATATTTAAAACAAAATATGCTGATGCTCTCTCATCTCCTTCTGTGAAGCTTCAAGAGGACGAAAGGCAGAGGTTCCCTGGGAGGGAAAGGAGGTGTTTGCTTAAAGGCCCTTAACCTGATTGTTTTTTGATGTGCAGTGTCTTTTCACAAATGTCCATTTAAGAAAAGACGCTGGTGCAGTGGTTAGCGCTCATGCCACACAACAAGAAAGTCCTGGGTTTGATTCCTGGGCTGGGCATTTCTGTGTGATGTTTACATGTTCTCCCCGTGCCTGTGCAGGTTTACCCTACCACAAAAAACATGTATAATAGGATCTCCTCTGGGCCCAGGACTCCACTGAAAAAGAGATTCTTAATCTCAATGGGACTTTCCTGATTAAATAAAGGTAAAAAAAAAAAGAAAAAAAAAACTATTAAAGATTACTGAAAGAATCCATCCAGACGTAAGGAAAACTCCAGACAGAAAGGCCACACGGTTCAGGAAACAAACACTGGGCCGTCATTCTATGAAGCAAGAATCAAGATGATTCAGAAGTGTGGCACCAAACTCTCACAACTCTCTCTCTCAAAAACAATCTGGATCAACATTTTTGGATTTACTTTTTAAAGATTTATTTCAATGACAGGTTAAAGTCTATATACAAATGTATATCATACCCTCCCTTTGAATTTTTTACATCAAATTCGAGAATGTGAAGACTATTCATAGTTCGCGGTCATGTTAACTTTAGACCATGTTAACTTTAGACCATTCAAAAGACATTTGAAATGTTTATTGATATAGTAACAGTGAGTAATTATCCACATTTTACATAATTTGAAACCCTTAGATATATGGCTTGAACAGTGGTGGAAAGTAACAAAGTAAAAAGTACAAGTACCTGTAAAAAGCACAAATGTTCTGTACTTTTACTTTACTTAAGTACATCTTAGAATAAACACTTTTATTTTCACAGTGACCTCTCTTTGACGAATAGCCGAACAATCTAGTTTCTTCTAGTTAGACCCAGTTTAGACCTGGTTTAGATATGATTCAGACCTGGTTTAGTCCTGGTTCAGACCTCGTTTAGACCTTTTTAGTTGTCGTTTAGACCCATTTAGTCCTGGTTTACACGTTTCAGCCCTGAGTTAGTTGGTTTAGACCTGGTTTCAAAGGATGAAAAAAAAAATCTTCACATTAAACTCTTTTTTATACTTTTACTTAAGTACAAATGCAATCTGATACGTTTACTTAAGTACATTTTTGGTCCTGTATCTGCACTTTTACTTGTATATTATATGAAAGAGTACTTCTTCCACCACTGGGCTTGGAACAGCTCCTGTGCATTATCCCTGCCAATGAATTCAAACAAACTAAACTAAGTTACCTGTCGACCAGGTGGAGGAAGTTTTGGATCATCCCTTTGGCAGTGTCTGTCATCTCCGAGAGCAGCAGGCCGTTGATCACCCAGTAGGAGTCCCTGTTGGCAGGAGGGGTCACAGGGGGGGGTAATGTCACTTCTCCACACTCACGACTCCAGGCCCGGTGCGGAGAGGTGCCTCTGACCCTCCGAGGCCGAAGCAGCCAAGACAGAATAAAGGACAGGCGCCTACCGCTCACTCACCAATAGTAGAGCTCCCTGAAGCGTCCTCCCGGCACCACCACGGGATACGGGCTATAAATTTGGGAATAGAGCTCAGCGTGATCGTTAACACTGTCCCGAATCTGAACGAAAGGAGGACATTAAAGGATTTCAAAGTCGTATGAGGTGAATGCGTAACTTCAAATATGATTTGGTCTGCGAAGTTTCACCTTTTTGCCGAGAACTTTCCAGAGCTGGTGGATATTTAATGCCCAGTCACGTAGTTGTTTGTCAGTGATTTTGGTCAAGAATGCCGGGCTGCAAGTAAACACACAAATGTATGGAGTGATACAGGATACAGAATTTTGTGATTTATATTATGTGATAAACAGTGTTGAGGAGGATACTTTGTAATGTATTTAGTTACTTTGCCCAATCAGTGTACTGTATTCTGAATACTTAGAATACTTTCACCTTGATTTGCATTATATTTTTGTATAAATATGGTGAAAGATTAAAAATATGCAGCAACACTTTTACACAAAATGTTGTCTCTCTCTCCTTCCTCTCTCTCTCTTCTTTTTCTGTCTCTCCTTCCTCTCTCTCTTCCCTTCCTCTCTGTCTCCCTCCTTCCCCTCTCTCCTTCCGCTCTCCCTCTTTCCTTCCTCTCTCTCTCTCCTTCCCCTCTCTTCTTCCTCTCTCTCTCTCCTGCCTCTCTCCCTCTCTGTATTCCTTTGGTATTTGAAAAGTAACTGTATTCGAAATACCCTTAAATGAGAGCGTATTTGTACCTGAAAACAGTTACTCAAAATGAG
>OMNZ01019952.1:0-25977 GCA_900303255.1 Lesueurigobius sanzi | reverse complement strand
ACTGTATTCTGAATACTTAGAATACTTTCACCTTGATTTGCATTATATTTTTGTATAAATATGGTGAAAGATTAAAAATATGTAGCAACACTTTTACACCAAATGTTGTATCTCTCTCCTTTCTCTCTCTCTCCCTCCGTCTCACTTCTTTCTCTCTCCTTCCTCTCTCTTCTTCCTCTCTCTCTCTCTCCTTCCTCTCTCTCTTCCCTTCCTCTCTGTCTCCCTCCTTCCCCTCTCTCCTTCCGCTCTCCCTCTCTTCTTCCTCTCTCTCTCTCCTGCCTCTCTCCCTCTCTGTATTCCTTTGGTATTTGAAAAGTAACTGTATTCGAAAGACCCTTAAAAGAGAGAGTAACACTGCTGATAAACCTTATTGTCAGGGCCGGCACAAGCATTCACAGGGCCCTAAGCGGAATTAGCCTATGTCATGGGGCCCCCGCAACTTCAATTTCCATTCGGACAGATATATATTCCAATAAATTAAACGCAGAGTCATTTCCCCGAGGCTTCAACATGACTTTCTTTGCAACTCTTCTTTGACTACACTTCAAAAAGAAATCTAGGAATTTCTTTTTGTTGCATTTGCCCCCAAATTTCAAGAATTACTCTAAAATTTAGAAAGAAAAACATCTAATCACAGTCAAAATTAGATAAATCAAATAAGAACATTGTCTGTATGTATTGTGTGGTGATATTCAACCATTTACTAAGGCCCTGCTTATTGTGAGCTCTCCATGCAAGTACACACTCTTGTTTCTTTTCTTTTCTTTCATTCCTTACTTGCTGTGCCAGTCTGGTGGAGTCCACGTTTCCAATTCTGTGCCCGGCTTTTCGAAATACATGTTAACAAACGCCTGCAGTTTTTCACGCGGGACGGTCGCCGACTCGCTGGACAGGTTTCCGAACGCTGATAAAATGATATCTGGAGAGAGAGAGAGATATTAGGTGTTGAAAATGAAATATAGTAAACAAATAAATTAGACCTACCAGGAGATTCTTTAAGCTTCATGTCAACAAAGTACTTGTCGTCATCATATAGTTTGGCTCTCTGTACTTGGTCCAGGATTGGCCCAGTGCAGTAAATGCCACTGCAATAAAGGTAAAATATTAAACCCACTGTATATATGCAGAGATCTGTCATAAAAGGCTCAGAGGATTAGGTGCAAGGTTCATAATAAACTTATGCTACAACAACAATACGCCAGTTGGTAACATTTACTGTATGTAGTGCTTGGTTCTTAGTAAACGCAAAATGAAAAATACCTTTACTTGCAACTTGGTAGTACAAATACCTCTCTACATCATAGTGGAATGATGACTGTAGAGAGGTATTTGCTCCCTTTCGTTGTTTTTTTTTTTTTTTTTTACAACGATGAAAGGGAGCAAAGGTTAGACTGTTAGTTGTGCTCCAAACTCATTCCCAACTTCCCAACACATTTCTAACATCCCTATTCTTCACAGGATTAACAGCTTTCAGACTAAAACCTAGCCCCCAGTCGATAAAAAAAAAATACCTTAAAATTACATGATGTCTCTTCTTTCACAGAGCAGAATATACTGAAGTCGGACAAAACAAATTTAATTTCACGATATTACCTTATTCTTGATATTACCTGTCACATGGCGGAGGCAGATCTACAGTTTCACACGATATGAGCGAGAGGGAGAGGTATAAGAGGACAAGCAGGCGGCTCATCTTGGCCAAATGAACGGTGTGAAGGCTTATACCGAACTACTCAAAACTGGGGCATAGTGCTCCCAGATTGGGATACTCAACGTCGCCACCTAGCTAGGAAAGCATACAAGATTTGCACAACAGACACGAGAGGATAAATTTCAGTGAGCTTTATTTTCAAATAAATTGTTCCAATATCTTTCCATTTAACTCAAGTCACAGTAAAATGCAGCTCTACTGAAAAACTTCCAATTTGACCACATTTGAGTAAAATAAAATTACCTCATTTTACCTTCATCTAAATTTAGAGACATTTTAAACAAGGTGTTATCGACTTGAACATTTCATATGAAACAAAAAGAAAATCCAAGTGTGAGGATAATTTGAATCCCTTCACAAAACTTTGGTTCTTGGATCTTAATGCCCAAAGGCTCCAACCCCAGTCCTTGAACTGATGCAGTCCATTCTGAACCAACCCGACAAGGGGAGGTTCAACCAAATCTACCAGATGGTCACAAAACGTGTGTGAATATTAGACCAATTTAGAGGACTGCACCAGGGCAGCACGAGCACCCAATTAACCACCCCAGATGTTTTTACAGGTCCTTAAAGAATGAGACAATTACAGTATGGGAACACATTTCTTTAACCCAATTTTCAGAGATGCTTTTGTCTCATTCTTACAGGTTTCACTGGCAGCCTCGGGCAGTACACACGGAGCACACACCATACCAGTCACTTTGGTTAGTACTGTCAAAGGCTGCTCAGCAAACAGACAGCTGCCATGAGTCTGAAGTATGATCCCTGTTCACACAAACTGTGCACTAATTTGGACATTTTAAATACCACCTCCCTTCCCCAAATCACCCCACTGAAAGCCAAATTGTGTTAGATGTGCAAAATATTTGAAGGATTTCAGTTGAACAAACAGGGATCCGTTCTAACCAATGAGAATCGGGAAATTCACAGTCAAATAAATAGGTCAACAAGTCTCAATGTTTAGAACCTTAAGCATCTCTCAACCAGGGAATTGCACTTTGTCAATAAATGTGAATATACCATAAATTACATAAACCTCAAAACCAGGGAAAAGGGGAAAGTATTAGGTTAGTTATTTTATAAAATAAGCAGCCTGACCAAATACATAAATTCCTTCAACATTCCCCTTTTAGCAAATAAAATAAATCTTGATCAGAAGTGCACAAAAGCAGAGCAGTCCATTGTTGCCTGAACATGTTTACCAAACTGACTGGTTCAGCATCTTTTGTTCGAATCAAGTCAGTCAAGCCGCAGCGCACAGAGCACGAGTTGCTGCTACATTTAAGTTTGTTGTTTCTTGTGTGATTTCTAATGCTCTTTGCTGACGTTTCTTTCAGGGGGACAAGAAAAGGTCTTTAATAAAAGGAGCTGAGCCTGTAGCCAAGATAAACGTAACAGTAAAGTACCTTCCCCAAATACAGATTATCTAACAATTAAGCTGCACTGCAGCACTTGTACTACTACCAAAACAAAAAAATCATTGGCTTTTTTCACAATTTACTGAGACCAAGATGGTAGCAGTGGCCTCAGCCTTTACAAGTTAAGGCTGGTGATAATAGAGAATTCAATACTTGTATTCACAAGCTTTAGAAAGCCATCTGTCTAAACTGAATACTTGTTAACACTGGCGTCTGAAGTCAAATACTTAATGATTTAAGTGCAGCTAAAAATAATCCCAACTACCTTCAAATATGAAGGAGTTTAATTATTTTTAAAACATTTCATGCAAAGTCTTTAGATTATGATCCCATGGGCAGTTAAAAAAATAATAATTATAAAACAAATTTCGAAGCCAATACTGCCAAACAAAACTGGCGTTAGATCTCCAGTGCCAACAAGAGTAAGTAGTCTTCAGTTTATCAGCCAGCCTTATAAACTTGTTTAAAACAATCTTAAAATTAAAGTATATACAGAAGGTGTCATGCACCCCATAGAGGCTGCACAATTGAAAACAGTGAGGCCATCCACTGGGAAAATGAAACTGGGCATAAAAATCTTCCACCATTCATCTTCACTGATCAGGAATCCTCATGTCGTGTTGTTGAGAGGCTGCAGCGTGTCCATCTTTAGTGTTCCATTACTGAAGACAAGAGGATAAGGGCCTCTGAAAGAAATCTGGACAATCTGTCTCTTGGAAATATCTTAGTTTGTCCAAATGAATCCAAGTTTGTCCTCAATAAGCCAGACCTGTGCGCAATGAAGCCAGAACGTAGAACTCCAGCAGACCTCCCTCCAAATCATCTTGATGTCTGGAAAAATGTGGCGAGACATAAAAGGTTATGACTTCACCTTTGTGGTCAGACAACAGTAGGGTGACCATTTTTCTCCCATTAGGTGAACAAGCGTGTACGAACTGATGTGGATAAGTCACGAGGATTATTACTTTAGAAGAAGTTGAACAGCTTGTTAAGGCACTTGATACAAACTGGTTAAAAATTCGAAATAAAAGGTGACAGAGGGTGTTGAGGGGGAGTCTGTTGGTGCTGGCTTAATGTCACGGATGGGTGTGATTCAACATAACTTGCACACATTTCGAGATGGTCTTATGCTTTCCTCTTCGTGCACTTGTCTTCAGTGTTTGATGGTGCAGCATAAAGCCTTAGAAGGCAAATGAGTTCTTCCATAACGCACCTGCCCAAAACACATTCCTCATGGTGGCGTCCAGAAAACTGTACATAAAAAAAGACAAGAGATGTGGGGGGCTGGGGGGGGGGGAGGGGGTGGAGGATGGACTGATCTGTGGAAGAGAAAGGGAGATTTATTACATTTAATCTACATTATTGGAACTCACTGGCATTGGTACTCACTGGCTCATGGCTTGGCTTCTTCATTGCTCTCACTATGGTATTCTGCCACATAAAGGCTCTTGTCAATAATCCCAGGGATGGGTTTGATCTCTGTTCCAAGCTGCTCTTCAATACCCTTCAAGTTGAAGCGATCATCGTAGGTGATCAGATTGATAGCGAGGCCGAGATGTCCAAAGCGTCCTGGTCACAAAAGTAAAAGTATAAGTTGTTTTGAATTAAAATCATATTTCATCTAAGGAAAATAAGGGTGTCCCTTACCAGATCTTCCAATACGATGCAGGTACGTTTCTCCCAGCTTGGGAAAGTCAAAGTTAATAACAACATTCACGGCCTGAATGTCAATTCCCCTGGTGAAGAGATCTTGGGAGACAGCATACAGATCATTTTAGACCATTAGAGCATATAAATACACTGCCCGGCCAAAAAAGAAAGTCGCCACCTGGATTTAACTAAGCAAATACAGTAGATCTGGAGTTGCTACTGTTGGTCAGTTTTAGTTTCTGCAACAAAATGAGCCCAAATAATGAGATCCAACTGATTACATGAGCATCCTGTAGGACCAAGTTATTCCATCAATGTATTCCTTCTACCCTGATGGTACAGGATTATTCTAAGACGACAATGCCAGGATTTATTGGGCTACTACACACTTAGCCACCAGAGTTCAGATCTTAACTCCACTGAGAATCGTTGGGATGTGCTGGACATGGCTTTGAGCAGTGGTCACACTCTCCCATCATCAATACAAGATCTTGGTGAATAAATAATGCATAACTGGATGGAAATAAATCTGTAAACACTGCAGAAGCTTATTGAAACAATACCACAGCTAATGGTGCAGCGATCAAAGCTAAAGCTAGTCCAAGGTGCGTGCGACATTTCTTTTTGTTGGCGACTTTTATTTTGACCGGGCAGTGTATAAAATACAACATAAAAATGTATAACTTTTAGTTTTCTAATTCCTGATAGAATTATAATCTACTGCCCCAATTTGCATTTATTTCAGAAAATTAGCATACATCCATCATCTAAATACACAAATTATATCCCATCACTCACCAGTGCACACAAGATTACGGCAGAGGCCATTTCTGAAGTCATGGAAAACACGATTGCGGTGCTCCTGAAAAGTAAAAAAAAAATACAGTGTGAAAATGTCTTTGGTTTCCATTTAAATTTCAATTCATGTATTTAGTAAAGTTGTTTAAAATGGTACAAACCTGTCTCATTTTAGCGTGAATGTAGAAGCATGAATAGCCAAGCTGAGAGATCTTCTTGGCAAGCAGCTCAACTCTTTGAGAGGAATTACAGAAAATGATCGACTGGTTGATCTGGAGCTGAGTAAAAAAAAAAAAAAAAATAAAAAATATTTTTTTTTTTATTATTTAAAAAAAAAAAAAAAAATAAAAAAAAAAAAAAAAAAACAACCCCAATTTTTTTTTTTTTCCAATTAAAAAGGGGGGGGGGGGGGGGGGGCGATATTGCAGACCTGAAAGTGACCCCGTTGTCATGGCAATGTGATAGACAGAGAAAGCAACATGGAGGGGGTCGGAGAGGTTTGGAAACGTTTGGCGCAAAGTTTACATCAGCTGTCACAGCGGATGGATTAAAAAGAGAAAAACTACATGACTACTCATGAGGACAATACGCGGCAGTCGTTCGTCACAGCGTGCAGTAAGAAAATGTGTTTGTCGCTACGGCAAAGCTCAAACTAAACAAACAGCCTAAAAGAAATTCATTTTTTTACAGATCGTTTTCCCATTACTGAAAAAAAAAAAAATTAATTAAAAAAAAATTCTAAATTACTGACATTGCTTTCCCCGTGCAAAAGTGACCGACATCCTGGGGTCATTTCCATTTTACCGAGGTCCTTAGGTAAATCTAATCCTGCACGGATAAGGGACTTTGAATAAGCCATTTTAGCTAAATATAGCACTTTCTAACCAACAAAATGCAAGAATGATTTGTTTGAAATTATCACCAAATACTCTTACAAAGCATAATATCCCTCCGAGAAACCGAACATACAGTGAAGAAAATAAGTATTTGAACACCCTGCTATTTTTGCAAGTTCTCCCACTTTTATGACCAAAAAGTTCAATTTTGGTTTCATCTGACCACAAAACTTTCTCCCATGACTCCTCTGGATCATCCAAATGGTCATTGGCAAACTTAAGACGGGCCTTAACATGTGCTGGTTTAAGCAGGGGAACCTTCCGTGCCATGCATGATTTCAAACCATGACGTCTTACTGTATTACCAAAAATGACCATGGAAACAGTGGTCCCAGCTCTTTTCAGGTCATTGACCAAGTCCTGCTGTGTAGTCCTGGGCTGATTCCTCAACTTTCTTAGCATCATTGAGACCCCACGAGGTGATATCTTGCATGGGGCTCCACTCCGATTGAGATTGGTTTAGCTTCTTCCATTTTCTAATGATTGCTCCAACAGTGGACCTTTTTTCACCCAGCTGCTTGGCAATTTCTCCGTAGCCCTTTCCAGCCTTGTGGAGTTGTACAATTTTGTCTCTGGTGTCTTTGGACAGCTCTTTGCTCTTAGCCATGCTGAATGTCTGGGTCTTACTGATTGTATGGGGTGGACAGGTGTCTTTATGCAGCTAACGACCTCACACAGGTTCATCTGATTCAGGATAATACAGTGGAGTGGAGGAGGACTTTTAAAGGCGGACTAACAGATCTTTGAGGGTCAGAATTCTAGCTGATAGACAGGTGATCAAATACTTATTTTCAGCTGTATCACACGAATAAATTGTTTAAAAAAATCATAGATTGTGATTTCTGGATTTTTCTTTTTAGATTATCTCTCACACAGTGGACATGCACCTACCATGAAAAAAAATTCAGACCCCAACATGATTTCTAAGTGGGAGAACTTGCAAAATAGCAGGGTGTTCAAATACTTATTTTCTTCACTGTAAAACTAGAGAATCTGACTAAAACTTACCCTGGAAAACAAGGTGTTGAGGCAATGAACTTTTTGCCTTTCAGTTACATAAGCATAATACTGAGTCACTCCTTTCAGGGTTAGCTCCTCCATGAGGTTGATCTCGTAGGGCTTCTGCAAATGCGAGTTCTACAAAGATAGGTACCGTTACTGATGGGTCAGCAGCAAAAACAAGTGTTCAGTACAAAGTATAGATACCATAAACTTCTGCACACTGAGGGGGAAGGTGGCAGAATACAGCAGAATCTGTCTTTGCTTGGGAAGAAAGCCAAGAAGCTCCTCCATCATTACCACAAAGTCCTGGGATAACAGTTTGTCTGCCTGCGGGGTCAATGCAAGATTATTGAGTTTTATGGAAGACACAAAGTATGAGACTCAAATGAAAAGGGAAAAAGAAAGAGCACTCACTTCATCTAGAACTATCATCTGCGCTTGATTGACTTTGGCCACTCCTTTCTTGATTAGGTCTAAAATTCGCCCCGGAGTTGCAATCACTACATGAACTGTACAACACAGAGCATTAACATAATGTTGACTGAATGTAGTAAATTGATACCACTGGGTGCAACATTCATTTACCGGTTTCATCAAGCCTCATGATGTCATCACGCAAGTTCGTTCCACCTGTAGTTGCCATTACTTTTACTCCACCCATGTGTTTGCTGACCTGGATACATATTTGGCTTACTTGCAGAGCCAGTTCTCTAGTGGGCACTATGACAAACGCTGTAACAGGAGACAGAGTATAAACCAATGTGCACATTTAAAACAATTTAGTCAACACTTCTTAGATACTTAAACGTTTCCGACCTTGTATGCAGTCCTTCTTCAGGTCAATGCGTTCAAGTAAGGGAATGAGGTAGGCTCCACTCTTCCCTGTGCCATTTTTGGCTCTGGCTAAAATATCTCTTCCAGACAGTGCAATGGGAATGCTTTCCTCCTAGAACAAAAGCATCCAGATATCGAAAAGAATAATTAGACAGCGCTTGTAAAAGGGAGTCCCAAGTTACGCCAAAAAATACAATTAAAAACAAATTTATAGAACATGCAAGTTTAACAAGGATGGTTGATGCAGAAGGCTCTTGATCACCTGCAGCAAAGTCTGTTCATAAATTGGACTGATTTAAATGTTTAAATGTAAGTTGTGTGGTAGTTTGCAAATTCACAGAGGTACAAGGTGGACAGTGAAATTATACTCTGGTGTAGTTTTATTGTTGCCTTGAATGCAACATATTAAAATCAAATGTGTGACCTTGCAAAATAACTTTTTATACTAATCTGTACCTGAATAGGAGAGGGTTTTTCCCATCCCATTTCAAATATTCCCATTAGTAGCTCTCGTTTTAGGCAGTAGTCTTCAAATTCATTGCCCTTTGTTGCGGTGACATCCTGGGGAAAAAAATTAAAATAATAACATTTAGTATTATTAGCAATGCATAGCATCCATGTCTGTGCATCGAGTACCCACCGATGTTTTCATTCTCATGTCCTTTGGAGGCAATTTCAAATTCTTCTTCCAGTCATCTCCAGGCCTGAAGATGGATATATGAATGTACATGTATATATTTGTGTATCTTAAAAGAGAATCTGACAAAGTTGGTGTGCTTACTTGATGACAGCATTAGTGGTAGTGGCAGACAGGGAGTCGCCATTGTTAATTGTGCCTTTTATTGGGTTTAGCTGTGAGCCTCCTCCTCCACCTCCTCCTCCACCTCCACCTCCTCCAGGTGTTCCTCCTGGCTTCCCTGAGCCTCGGATCTGTCCATTCTGGTTGGACAAGCCCAATATCACTGGGCTCTCGGTTCTTGCAGTACTCATGACAACTTGATTTTAGTGTCCCAACCACTTCTGTCACAAAATAGTGACTACTTTCAAAAAAATAGATTGTTCCTAATGTTGTTACTCAGCTGCACTGATATCTTTGTTTGTGCATAAGTAGTTTTTTTTTTTTTTTTTTTGGAATCGGTTAGATTTAACCTAAGCTTTCGAGTTTTGACTCGCTGTTTTAGCTAGCCATCTTGAAATGTTAGGCCTTTGAGTCCAGACAGATGTTTTAGCCAACCCTAGGAAAACAAACAAAAATAAATGTTTGCGTTAATATCAATAATGTGGCATGTTTCATTGGAGTAAACAGAAGGCCATCACTCAGTTCAAATTAGAGTAAGCAAAACGACAGCGCTACTTCGTCAAACAATGCAAGTTAGCTATTATAATGTTGAACATTAATACAAAATGTAATACCCACAATTCGCACTCCAAACATTCCGCTGTGTCAACCTGCGCTAGTTCACTAGACAAAACAACTATCATTACAGGGACGGGAAATTGCAATGCGCAACAAAATGTAACGCAAGCTAATGCTACGTTCCCATATTTTAGCATTAGCTAGACAACTTTAAAGCTTCCGACACACGGCTGTTCCACAGATTACAAGACTAAGTTTAGTAACGTCAGCATTATTGACCAGGTCTACATTCTCACAATCATGGACACCTCATAAGAAACCTTACAATGCTCATAACACTGCGTTGTTGTTGTTGTATTCCCGAAGAGTTGGTTCAGGCCTGCACGGGACTAGCTAACCTAGCATAAAATAGACAAGTGTGGCGAAATAATATCAGATTCGGCTTTGGACAACTAGTATTTGGAGGCATTTTAAAAGTGGCATATGGCTGCTGTTGTGTAAAAGCGTGTATCTTACCTTTAATTGTCATTGACCAGTCTTAGCGATGTTTGAAAAGTGGAGCTATTGATTTTAGCTGACTACGAAATAGCCCTGACAATCCAGTGTCCAAGATGGCGTCCTTTGTATTTTTGAACCCGCCCCCTGCCGACTAAATGATCTTACTAAAAATTGGATGGGTTATTTATCTGGGCTCATAAATTATATAGAAAGGATATATTGCTTCAAATGTAAATGTTTAATTTTGTAAAAAGGTCAATATGTAAATGTGAGCTTAACTTGGTCTAGCCTAGATTTTATTAAGTAGCCTACTTCAACTTATCGTCTTTAATATCAAAATTGCCACAAATAGATACGTAAAGGAAGCTATTTGTCTCGCATTTTTGTCAGTTTTGAGCCTGTTTCTGCAGAAAAAGCTGACATCATCTGTGCTTTGAGCCGAAATGAAAATACACGACGGCAGAAACAGCTGATTTGCTGCGGACACTTCGATCTACAACTGCAGAAAGTCAGAGAGCATCTGACTGACAGCATCCCTCTGCGCTCAGGCTCAAAAACATCACAGGAGGATAGTTCAGGCGTTCAGACAAGTTTTGCAATAGCCCTATTGGAGCATCTCTGACAGTGAGACAGCGCTGAGCTGACAGGAGCAGGGGCGGAGTTATCATAATAACCCCGCCCCCTTGGACACAGGGGCCACAAACATGCAGTTCATTTGAAGGCTACTTAAATGGTATGATTGTATAATTAAGTTATGAGAATAAGTTTGCAACAACTTACTTGCAACAACAGATTATTTGCATTGGACTGTTGGAAATATTGGAAATATAGCAACTTAAGTAATTATGGCATCGTTATCACACTAAATGTACCCATATCATATAGCCTAGAGTGTTTAAAACCACATAACCCCACCAAAATAGAGGAACTGAGACCTATTGTTTAACATTTGAACATTTTACCACTTTATTTTTAAACATGTACATTAATTGGGATTGTTATTCGGCAGTTCTCAAAGACTCAAACTCCAAGTAGCCTATCATTTGAGCTCTACAGCAATACGGGGTCTGTTTACCTTAAAAGTGTTATAGGAAAATTTGTGGTTTTAGTAAAATAACATGGAAAGTTTTGTATACACAAAAGGAGCAAAATCACAGAGTGTGCAGAAGCTGTAAGAAAAGAGGAAGCAGGCATTCATTTTACCCATACCTACTCACCTAGAAGCCATATGACAACCATCTATACTTTTTATGAGGTAAGACTTAATTAATAAGAATTGTAGGATCAGTAGTATGTTCAGAATAGTATAACCTGTTGGTGCAAATAAATAGATTGCTTGTGTAGCTGTTTTTTCTTTTTTCAATGTATGGCCAGAATGAAACTTAGGCCTATTTATCAGCTATTAAAAAAAATGGAATCTTAATGTGATTTGTGACATGCAGCTGCCCAGGTGGGCAGCACTTCATAAACACAATGATGCAAAGTTTCAAACACAGGGATGTCAAGGAATGAGTGTGAGCCCCGCGGGTATGAGCTTTTCCTGTCAACAATGCGCTACATGGCCACTTTGACCATGTCTACAAATTGAAAGGCCAGTCGTATGTGCTTATAGATAGGCCCTAGGCCATATATACTGTATATATACCTTATTTATATTATGATATTTTTGCTATATCACCCATAAATGTAGAGTAAAAAATTGCATTACCATAATGGCTCAGGCTCACTGCAGTGTGTGTAATCCCCAATATACCCTAAAGTCTGCTATGATTTATAGCTACTTTGTCCCACAGAAAAAGCTATACTATTTTGCTCACAAATATCAATAAATGTTGTGTATTTTTCAGTTCACAGACATGGGAGAATCAGAGAATTTCACATATGATGACAATTTGACGGGCAACTGCCAAACTGAGGAGAAGGCCATGCAGCACTTCCATGCTGTGTTCCTGCCTGTGTTTTACAGCTTGATTTTAGTGGTGGGCGTCACAGGGAACGGTGTCATGATCGCAGTTCTCCTGAGACCTCGCCACTTCCTCCGCATCACTGAGATTTACCTCCTGCACCTGGCCCTGGCTGACCTCATGTTACTCTTTACATTTCCATTTGATGTGGTTGATGCTGTTAATGGGTGGATGTTTGGCACGTTTCTGTGCAAGTTTACAGGGTTGATGAAAAATATTAGCCATCTTTGTGGAAGCATACTCCTTGCTTGCATTGGGTTTGATCGATATTTGGCTATTGTTTATGCCACATCAAGTATGCAATTTCGTCAGCCAAAAACAGTGCATCGAATTTGCATTGTGTTATGGTTAGTTTGTTTTGGGTTTTCAGTGCCAAATATGGTCTTTTTGACAGTAATAAGAGCTGACACAAATTCATCTGACCTTTATTGCAACTATAATGGTTTTGGTATCCACGCAAATAACTGGGATCAGACCAATAGAGTTTTGAACCATCTGTGCTTCTTCTTGTCAATGGCTGTTATGGCCTATTGTTACACAGCAATAGTGGGGACTTTGTATACAAGTCAGAAGAGTCAGGTCAAACAAGTTGCAATTAGACTGGCTTTACTCATAACTCTTGTATTTTGCCTTTGTTGGCTTCCATACAATATTACATTACTGATGAATACTTTGGTGGATCTGAACTATATTACAAACATTAACTGTAATTATTATGCTTCACTGATCTCTGCTTTAGAGGTGACCAAATGTCTTGGCATGTTCCACTGCTGTCTGAATCCTTTTCTCTTTGCTTTTGTTGGGGTACGCTTTCGAAGTGAACTGATACAGTTACTCTGTGACCTGGGTTGTAGTCGTGTGTGTCCGCTTTTAATGAGTGTACGGAATAACAATCAATCCTCCATTTCTGATGGAGCAATAACATCAAACACCTACTGAAAAAACACTGTCAATGCTTGTAACTTTGCTGTACGTTCCATGTGTATTCTTACAAGATCATTTTACTTATTTTGATGTGAAGATCACTTGTGTATTACTGTTTATAAAGAATTCAATGTGTACTCACTGTGTAATATGAGTGTGCTTAACGCTTGCAAAAACAATAAAGAAAACTCAGTTTGATATTATTGTTCTATTTTTTTGACTTCTAATAAAACACAGTTATACAGAACAGTTGCAGACAATCATTCAGTTGCATCATATATACAGCAGGTATATATTATTTTTTTTCTATTACTCTTTGCACAAATGCTGGAAGAAAATAAATCAATGCTATTAAAACAAATAGAAATTTGAGGCACTCTCCTTACCACCACTCTGCACAACAGTTATATTGCAAATTTACATATATTACATTTTAAAATGGCGTCAGTTTAATACGTTTAAATTAATCTGATATTTGTATCTACATATATTTTTTTAATTATTTAAATAAACAGTCACATAAATGGACCTCCAGTGGTGCTGCAATGTTCTACTAATTAGAATGGCATGTTGGCCATACCCCCTGGTCCATAGCCAATTGGACTGCCCAGAGACATTCCTCTTTGCCTGATTGACTGAGGGCCCATCATGCCTGGTTGGGGTAGGCCCATCATTGGACCTTGAGGGGACAGAAGAGGACCTTGGGGACCAAATGGATCACCTGGAATTGTAAGGCCTTGCTGCTTAGCCTGCATCATCATATTATGCTGTGCCATAGTACTGTGGGTGTGTTGTTGGGAGGACATCATGCCTTGGTATGGGTTGACAGAATGATGCAGAGCGTTATTAGGCATCATACCATGCTGTTGCTGTTGCAGTGACATGGCTGGTCTCCCCATCATTTGTCCAGGGAGGCACATTGGACCAATTCCTACACCAGGCATCATTCTGGAACCCCCCATGCCTTGGCGCCCTATACCATGCGACGGAGGCTGTAACTGCTGTTCGGCCATCATATTTTGTAGGTGTGCAATGTGTGGGTTGGATGATGACCCATTGCTGTGAGGAAGGTAAGTTGACGACAGCTGTTTGAGGAGTTGTGGTGAAGGTTGTTGAGTTGGTGGCCGTTGAGATGGATTCTGATGCACGTCACTCTTGGGAAAATACTGAAGTATACTACTGGGCTTGTCACAAGGAATGATTCGGGAAAGGTCAAATTCCGGGATACCTGTGCGACTAGGGCGTATAACTTCACTTAAATCAGGGCCATCTCGTAATGAGCCAAATGAATCGGGGGGTGGGTGTCGTTGATTTGGGAGGCCTTTACTGATCATGTGCAACTGCTGAGGAGGCAAGATATTGTCATTGGATTGATTAAAGTTTTGTGACATTTCTCCCACAGGCGAGTGCAGGAGCCTGGAGGACTGGAGACGCGGAAAGCCTCCCATCTGGTTTTGAGATAAAGGTGAAACATTGCAGAGCCCCATTCCGTCAGCAGCACTACCTCCGATCATCACAGTGTTCATGGAAGACAGGGCAGCTTGGTTTGGTGACGATAGCATAGGCCCTGATGCATCATGGGAGAACTGTTGTTGACTGTGGCTTATAACACCCATGGGGCTTTGTGGTTCAGGCCCAAGTAACTGGGACACCTGGGCATTTCCAGTGTTTCCTAGACAAATTTGAACATAATATCAGATCTTTTAAATGACAGTAACATTCAGAGAACATACAAATGTAATGTTGTGCTAGTAAAAACTGAAAAGATTTTATTACGTATTTTTTTCCATATTGATTTGAGATCTTACCTCCAATGCTTACACCAGATAGAAGGGGTCGGTCTGGAAGCATCTCATCGTCGGAACTAGCAAGTGTTTTGATTGCCTCATGATAGAGAGGGGTAGAACTGGGCATGGCATATTTGGACATTTGAGACATTATTAATGACAAAGGATTCTGTGAAGTAGGCACCTCAGAGGAGGAAGTAAATGGTGCACTAGTATTTGTGGAACCTGGTTGACTAATGGGTGTTGAGGTGGAACTTCTGGGGGGCAGCGATTGATCTGCAAACAAAATAAGAAAAAAATACCAGATAAAAGTACAGCACATAGCTAAAATATAGTTAACACACACCTTTGGACACTTTACCTGTTTCAGAGGTTCCACCATTGCCCGCCGTTTTGCCACTGGTTAGAACAGGGCTTGGAAGAGCTGGTTTTGGTGAAGTCCATCCTGGAGAGCCACTTGATCCACCAACAGCGGGAGACTTGAGTTGCCCTGGTGATGCTGAGGGAGACTGCAGGCCCAGGTTGGAAGACCCTAGCAATGCAGGAGACTTCATGGAAGCAGATGGAGTGCCAGCTCTTGATGCTGGACGAAGAGGAGGCTGATGCACCACAGAGGATATTTTTGAAGGTGACTTTATACCCGTCCCAGAAGGTGAAGGCAGAAGGGGTGATGGTACCGGTTCTTCTGATGGGGACTTGAGTTGATGAGGTGCAGGCAGTGATGGAGATGTTAAAGGGTTCAGTGGTGGGTCTGAGGGGTGTCTCGATCTGGCATCAGGACCCCTAAGGCTCCCTGTTATAGGCATATGAGTTAGCCGCATTGTACCTCCTGTTTGGTTTGGGCCCTGCTCCTCAAACATTTCAGAGTCAGTCTGAAGATAAGACCCTCCAGAGAAAGGACTTTGGTTTGGAAACTGAAAAGGACCATCAGGTCCAGCGTTCATTCCCATTTTTTCCCCTTGTCGATTTTGCAAGTGTCTTCCTTGGGGCATTGCTGGGCCGAAAATTTCACTTAAAGGTCCAATTTCAGAATGCCCTCGAAGCTTTTGAGCTAAATTCAACTGCTGTTGCTGTTCTTGTAAATTCATGGATGGATTCATGCTCAGTGGGATATTATTCCCAAGAGGAGAATGTACCAAGTCTTTTATCTGAGGGCCAGGCCCAGCTCCAGGAGAACCCAACATATCACGTGACCCAGAAAAGTCCAATGGATCATTTTGAGAAGGTGGACCTTGACCCATCATCAGATTAGGAAAATCTGGACCACCTGGATTATCAATTAGTCTTGACATAAGGCTGCTGTGTTGTTGCTGTTTAGACAGTCGAAGTGTTCTAAGCATCTGAGATTGTCCAACTGTGCGAAACATTTCTCGTGCTATGAGACGTTCTGCATTTCCTTGTAAGTGCCGAGCAGTTCCACTTGCATAGAGGCCCTGAAATGGACCTCCAGCACTTGTATCATTAGGCATTTCATCTAACCATGGCATTCCTGGCCTGATTGGTCTCTGATGTCCTGCACCTTCCAATGGAAACGCCCCTGAACCACCAGGAAAACCGGGCCCAGGTGGGCCCCTTGGGCTTTGACCTAAAAATCTGGAGCCATGGCGTCCTTCTTGCATGTCTAGTATTTGTGCATTCCCTCTTATCCCCCCTCCCATCATGTTATTTGTCCATTGCTGTTCCCCAGGTTTGCTATGATAGGGAGGAGGTGGTCCCCTCAACATTCCATGCATTTGCATTTCAGGTATTCTGAAATCCTGGGAATGAGCAGGGGGTTGTATCTCCTGTTGTCTTCTCTTCTCCTGATAGTATTCCTCTTGGAGTTTTCTCCAAGCAATTTGCTCTGGAGTAAGCCCTTCTGGACCAAGTAAATGTCCTATGTCCATCCCTGGTGAAGACATCTGGTGATGGGGGTGGTCTATATTATGGTCTACTTGTGGTCCATGAAGTGCCTGTGTCTGAGAAATAATTGACTGGAGTGGTTCCTCATATTTCCTCAGATTCCCCAACTGAGGTGAGGACAGCACATTATTATTAGCGGCACTACCTCCAGAAATAGTTCTTCCAATATCAGCGCCCTGCAGAATAGTACTCCTTTCTGTAATGTTAGGAGGGTTGTTGGGGTTGTTGCTGGCACTTTCAGGATCCCCATGCTCAGTGTTGGTTCCAGGGCGCAGAAACAATCTCTCAATGTCTCTTAATGTCTGCAGAGAACGCTCCCTGTGTTCTAGCTGCTCTTTGGAAAGGTTCTCAGGGCAGAGCCTGGGTGCTTGGGCACTTTGATGGTGTAGAGACTGTGCTGTTGGGCTTTGAGAAGGAGAAATTGATGAAACGGGAAGAATCATAGCTCCTAATGTCTCTCTATCTCTAGATGCGGGGACAAGGCCTTCTGGTAAACAACTGCCCTCTGTCCTGGTAACATTAGTATTATTATGGGATCCTGTGGTGGATCTGATCTGAGTCAATTCATTGTCTGACTGTCCTGATGAGGGCAGAATACCAGCCTGAAGTGTCATGCCCGCTGATGACGGCCGCGGAGTCACACTTTGTGATTTATGGGTGTAAAAGAGTGGAGAGCTGCTGGATCTCAATTTCTCTAGCCTGTTAGAGATCGTTTTTCCTTCTGGATGGCCCTGTTGGTTGAAACATGTCAGAATTAAACAACTAGTAAATTGCAAGTGAACGTCTAATGTTTATGACATAAATCACTCAGCATTGAAAAGATACTGTTGAGCTTTTTATTTGGTTTATCTTTTTTTTTTTGTGACTGATAAAGATTGTGCTTTAGGTAGAACACTGGGACAATTTGCAGCAATTTACAATCTATATTTTAAACATGTGTGGTAACAACAACAACAACAAGTATATAACAAGTGTATTTTGGATTATTATGTTCTAGGAAAAAATATTTAAAACATTTAACTTGAGAATATTTAGTAGCCTTTTTACTTCGAACTAAACATGAAACCCATTGAAGAAGGGGGTACTTGGAGTATAATTAAAAGGCCCAAGGGGTACGCAAGCCAAAAAAGGTTGGGAACCACTGGTTTAAGTTGTTAGAATACTAAGCAGCTTTGACCCCAGACTTCAGTTTATGGGTTTAGAACAGTGGTTCTCACCTGGTGGGTTGCCTTGGGCAAAACAGAGTGTTGCTAAAGAGTTTTGACTTTAGATCAGTTTTTGATAGTCATCCCTATGATCATTGCTTGAATCAACAGAAATTAGGGAGTTATATTTTGATATTGTATTCTATAAAAAGGGTCAAACTGCAAACTGGTTTTATTTACAGTTGAGATGTATATATTTTTTATTAAGGTCACAGTGTGCCATAATATGTTAGTGGTGAGCTAGTTGAAACATCAACTGATGAAGAAAAAAAGATTTTGTAGTTATTGAATTTGCGTGGTCAGCAAAGGGCAACTAAGAATAAGTCACTAAATTCAAATATTAAAATCAGGAACCGATACACGCATGACCCCAAAATACAGTTCCATAAACTTTGCATTTTGTTTGTACTCCCAAGAGTCTTCCTAAATTTGAGCACATAAGTTGAATCTGACCTGTTCCAACTTGGGGCGAGGAACATTTTGCTGGTGAAAAAGCAGAATGGAATCACTCTGGCCTTTTAATACAGCATCTGCAGCACTGAAAAAACATGCACATACAAATAAATGACACTAAAGAATTACATTTATTTATAGTTTATATTTTTTAATGACACCATTTGTAAAAACCTGTACCTGTTTGCTAGGTTGGTTGTGAAAACATACACTAGCTGCGGGGAAGTCTGTTTAGGTTCCACCTTCAGCCCAGGTCCAGATCCAGATCCAGATTCTGATGAGCGAAGATCACAGAGCCCTTGGACAGGACCCACCATGGTCTTTTCTACTAATAGACATAAGTAACAACGTAAATGCTCTGTAATCCACCAAATATCAAACATGGTTTTAATTTATATAGTTAGACACTAGATGGAGCTAAATATATGAAAGGATAAAAAAAAAAAAAAAAATGTTAGGAATGAGCCCACATCGAGAGGTAAATCAAGATGATGCAAAAGGGCTTTTGCCCTTTCAACAACAATAATCCTCCGTAGTTCTGAAGAACCTGCCAATTCAGGACCTACCCTCCATCTGATCTATGTAATTTCGTTATATAATGACAAATAAAGCGCTTTACTTTACTTTTTAATCAAGCAAACTTATAACATAACTGTATTCAAAAACAGCATGGTTAAAAATGCTATACCCCCCCTTAGTGTTGTCACAGAAGGACAAACCAGCTTTAGCAAAAAGGAAAGTCCTTGGAGCCAGGCTTTTAAACCATTTTTGACACGTGTCAAATATAGGATTCCATATTACAGAGTTCTTTCTGGAGTCGATATCGCGTTAATGCCAGCACCGTGCCATGAGGACCAAAGAGAAGGACCATCCTCGCCCATTGATCCCAACCAATCTTCCATCTTTTTATGTAGAATTTTTCTATAGTTGGCCGCTTTCTGCGAGCAAAATATTGTATTTTCTGGTTTGAATATGTGTGTATATGCAAGACTTACGATGAATTGCAGTCTGTGGTTTCTCCTCATCTTCCTCGGTGTCGGGTCCAGAGCACCATTCATCTCCACTGTAGGGCTGCTTTCTCTCCAGCACACAGCGTCGTTTACTGCGCATGATGCCTTCTAGAGATTAAAAACAAATTTGTATAAAGTTACTGAAACAATATTCTGACATTTTCAGTTTCAGAAAAAAATATTGTAATCCACAATACAAAAAACTAGACCAGATTTGGCCGGTGTCTGCACAAATCATTATATTATTTACATCAACAAGACTTTCAGTATTACATGAAGATTGTATTGTCGCAGGAAATGGGCTCTCTAATGAAGGATTCTACTATTAACATGTACAGCATTCATGTACAGGAAACCCAAATGAGTTTCATATCATACTAAAACCCTTTCAAAGTTGTTTCTTATTAGGTAAAAAAAAAAATACTGTATATAGAGACAACATACACATTTAAAAAGGTTTAACAGGGAGCTAGAGAGTTGCTTGCCTATATGCAAACTATTAAAATTTTTTCTTAAGTTCACTATTATATAATTTCACAACCCGACCTAGGCGCTCCCCATGACAATTACAAAAAGTGCAGATGCATTTCCATCTCGTAGGAGTCAGCGTGGTGCAAGTATGACACAACTATCAAAAGCTTGGGGAAAATTTGCAGCCATCTGAAAGGTCAGAGCTTTTCAGTGAGAGAGGAAACAAGTTCATAGGTCTACTCAGTCCCAGCATTCACTTCCTGTGTGGAGGAGGCGAATGTGCATCATTCAGTCTTTCAAGATTTTGTTGATACTAAAAGCAAAAGGAAGTAAAGAGCACATTTCTTTAATACAATGTTGTCTGTTAATGGGTATAATGAACATTACCCCCTTTTGCATCGCCCTCCACAGATGTGCGCACATTTCTCATGTCCGAGTCCGTAGAGACACTCCGCTCCCTCTTGGATTTGGTCTTTAGCATCCCTCCACTGGAGCTCACCGGTTGGCTCACAGACTTCAGACACCGACTGCTAGGAGCGATCTGGTTGCTCTTGACTCCATTTCCACCTTTTGGGCCCAGGTGTCCAGCAGCCCCTTGCTGCTGCTGAGCCTGTTGGTTCACACCGGAGATGTGAGGTCCACTCTCACCACTGACCTGCTTGCCATGGTTGGCTAGTTTATCATCAGGGTGCATTTGACTGGCTGATGACTGAAAAGGTGTGGTATGGAGTATTGCGACAGTCAGACCCCCCTCACATGGTTCAGTGGCAGCGCTAAGGATAGAAGCAATTATGTTTGTTTAGCACTCCAGATAACAGTTCAAGAAATTCCAATTAATCATAAATCATAATAATTGTGTCTAATGTTACTTACCTTACAATTCATCTGCAACACTCCCTTTCCTCTGTTGGAACATTGGCACACATTTATCTGTGGAAAACAAAGAATAAAATCAATAGATTAGAGGTAAACAGAAACTAAACTTTTTTTGGTGGTGTATTTGGCAACCTTGTGTAAGGACTTTGTGTGAAAAAAAAAAAAAAAAAAAACATTTCAAAAAGGGAGAAAAAAACATCAGCAGCAACAAATTGGCACGGCCCTGTGAGGTGACTCTCTCTTTAAGGGAAACTGTGAAGTGATGTGCAGCTCACACGTTTAGACTCCGCCTCCTGCAACACTCACTAAACCACAAAACTGTACCACACATTCCACAGCGCTCTATAGCAATACCTGTGTCTCTCCCCTCAAGAGCTGGCTTGCTTTTTAACAAGCCACATGACAAACACATACAGTATAAAGTTGCGTATACCTCGCAATTTGTATGTGGCCACAAATACACCATCAGTCCAGGAAACTTATTACTAAACAAACAGTTATATAAAAGGCATTCTTAAATCACAAGCTAGCTCCATGGGCAAATGTTTTTTTTATGCTACTATTCCACAAAGGGGCTTACATTAAAAAGTTTGGCAGGTCCCAGCAAGACTTTTCCACACCTGCTGCTCGTGAACAATAGCTGGCCATAACTGTCATAAGAGGCTGTTCACAAACATGCAGCAGAAGTCACAGTAAACATTTCCATTAGAGTCTATTTTTAGGAGATCACCCCATGCTTCTTACTGTCCCCGATCACCCGGATGACCCTTACCAAACCGCTTAAGTGCTGCAGTGCTAACTTACCTCATCAGATAAGGACAATGATGTAATTAGTCATTATTTAACATAGGCCCAGGTCTGCACAGAGCAGCGCCTTGTTTCGTCTCTGAAGATTTCATCAGTCATTAACTAAGAGAGACGTCACGGCTGTTGACAAAGAGTGACTCAGTTGCTTTGTGTAACTCTAAGTAAATGAGGCCTTCATGGTTTGTCCCTCAAGTTGGCTGGCCTCACATGCCTGTCTGGTACATTTGTGAGATAGCCGGCATAGCAATAACTAATATGCAATGTTAGAGCTACAAAATGACAACAACACTGCCATCTTTCTGCTATTGCTGTATTAAAAGTGTCTTTGTCACAGGACATTTCAATAAACTTGTTCGCCCCAAAATCCCCATCAACACTGCACTCTAATAGGACAACTTCACTGGGGGAGACCAAAACTTCAGAAAAAGAGACCCAATCTAGGTGAAAATAATTATATTGATATAGACATTTTAATGTATTATTTGTTTACAATGGTCTTTAAAAAAGGCACTATACAGGATTTTTCAGGAAATGTAAACAGACATTTGTGGAAATATTCCTATGCATTTAACTATAAAAGCATTGTTGTCAATATCATGAGCAAGGCTATTTTTCTTGTATTTCTATGACAGTGACCCTAAAAAGTGACGCCGCAAGTTGTGAAATGTAGCCTAGTAAACTAGACGCGCCCTAGTGTCCATAAATATTTTTTGCCTGTTTTTGCGGGTATACAATTTATGCTGGCTTGCCAGGCTATGTGCTCCAAGATGAAATTAGATTTAATTTACATGCTCCCTCTTTCATTATTTGTAATAAAATAAAAAATAAAATAAAAAACAGGTATTGTGCTTTGAACTTCCTTTGAAATGTGTCCTCTAGTCTTAAAACATGTATCTGTACTTTCTACTCTGTATACAGTTGTGGCCAAAAGTTTACATACTCTGACAGAATGTCAGGGTATGTAAACTTATGCATTTCATTGAATATGAATGATGACAGAAACATTTTTATTTCACTCATGGTTAGTGGTTGTGTGAAACCATTGTTTGTTTACGCTTTTCAACTAGAAACTTGCTAAATGTCCCTGATCAAAAGTTGACATATTGTGCATCTTGAAACAAACATCAATTTTGTCAGAGAGTCCTGTATTTCAGCTGAAGTCAGTTTTTCTTTGCTTTTGAATTCTCCTGGCAGTTGTTAAAGGTCATGGAAACCTTTAAAAACTGCCAGATCAGGGACATTTCGTGTAGTTTGTTTCATTATGATTTGAAGAGAGTAAACTCAGTTCTTTGACAATAAATGGCTTTGCACAACCACTAACCAAAACGTTTGTGTAGGTTCTCAGTCGTACAGGAGTTGTCCATCGTAGGCAAAAATTCTTCAGTCTTCATCTGTACTCTGTACTCTGTCCTACACTTCAACTACAGAGTACAGATGAAGACTGAAGAATTTTTGCCTACTAACCAAAAAGATTTTTGTGTTATATTGTATGAAAAATGGCCAGATTAAAATGGTATATACACTTAAAAGGGTATGTAAACCTTTGGCCACAACTGTACACAGCTGAATTAAAAAGGTAACACACCATCTGCTACTTCTTAAAACTCATACCTCACTGCTGATTGGTTAAATTGGCCCGTCACTCACTCAGAGAATGACTGAGGTTGACGAACAGGAAGAAAGTGAGCAAAGCTACATCAAACAGCCTGACCTAGCAACTGATTGTAGTTTGGTGTTGTGTGGCTATCACACAGTTGTCACATTAATGTTTAACTCGTGTTTCACTCTCTCCAATCTCAAACAAACTTAAAGTACTGAATGCTGTGAACACTGAATGTCATGCGCCAATAACAAGCATAAAGACTAAGCTCATAGTCCTCAGTAGAAAAGAGCCCGTATAAAAAAGGGAACTCTAAAAATACTTGCTCACTAGACGAAAACATATTTTACTAATACATCTGATCTGATCTAGTATTTTTTTTAATGTAATTTACTTGATTAACAACTAAAGTAGCCAATTTCAGAATTTTAAGTGACTTGGTGCACAGTGACAAGACTGTTTTTTGACCCTTTGAGTTTACCATTGGTCATTCAGGGTCAGCTCTGGGCATACGTGACCACAGTGGCTGTCTTTATCAAATACCATCTCCTCCAGACAATCATTTTTGTATTTCTTATTTGTAGATCAATATATCGTTTGTTTACAGGCACCACAAGGCCCATTCCCGAGTAGCTGCCACCACTCCCAGAAAGCACATTCTTTGGATTATGTTTTTACTTGCACAGAAGTCATCATACGTAAATTGATTTACTCACACTCTAAAATAATAATCACATATGAAACCATTTTGGTCGCAGTCTCGAGGCCTGATACACGCTTTATTGAATGACCAAGTGGGTAAAGCTGTTCACTGGACGCAAAGACAACAGAGCACGATGCTATACAAATGTGCTGCTGACTTTTTCCAGGATTGGTTTATCATTTTAATATAATAACTTCAGTTTCCACGAATAGAAACACCATTTTAAAAACAGAAAATCAGTTGTGTTGGGAGTGTGTGAAATGTGTAGCCCCAGTGGGTCACAGTATTTTTAGCATCTTGAGGGATATTAATAGACGCTGAGCCCTGGTAAGTCATGGTCAAATGTGACAACAAAATCAGGGCCAATCCAAAACATAGATGCCACAAGAGGCACTCTGGACTGCAGCGTTTAACACAGCAGCCCTAGTGTTGACCAGCACGGTGATGACCGAGTAATGTACACATCCTCAACACATGTGCACGGCTATGAATTGTCACTAATGTGCAGCCAAACGAACTTCATTTGCTCATGGCGCCAGTGGAAATGTGGCCTCCGACAAGTGGCCTTGGAGATCACAAGACTGACTCACAACCAAGTGAAGTTGAAGCCGGGTTGACAGATGCACTTGAGGATACTGAATGCATTAATAAGCAAAGCAGATTACTGTGTACAATTTGCTGTCCAGAAAAAGACACGCAGCTGTCGATAGAGAAGTAAACTTGTAGCATAATTATTCATATTTTGGCTATATATTCACATAATATTAAATGGGTGATAGATGAGCTTTCCGTTTTGCTGCCTGGTTTGCATATCGAATGATCTTTTGGCTTGATAAAGTGCCCTTCCCCATAAGCTCTCCCTTCATATGTATGCAGGCTTGGGTCATCACAAAAGTTTATGTGGCCCTGTGTTGATGAATACATTATTGATTGATATGCTTTTTCAAATGCCAACACTGTGGCCTTATGGGATACAGCTACAAGGCTGAAAACACAAATATGCCTATTGGAAGTTAGATCAAGCAGTGCATGAAGACATGGACTTTAAAACTATTGTCTTTTTTAGCTTAAATATTGAAAGAAAAGTATTAAAAGCAACCTACAAAGCACAGAGATTGTGTAAGCTCTCGGTTGCCCTGGACTTGTCAAGCTTCAAGTTCAACTGCTGCAAACAACCTTGCTGACCAGAGAACGTACAAATGAGTCCTCAACTCAAACAACTCAGTCCAGATCGCTACTTTGAATTGCTAGTTAGGAATTTTATTATTGTACCCTCTAAAAATTAAACAAAAAATATGTCAACAAACACATTGTAAGACAGTCTCCATGACTTTAGAATCAATCTACCCAAGTCAAAAAACTCCAGTCTTGAGTGCGGTGTGGACATAATATTTGCTTAAAGATTTTACATAAAGCCGACATTTTCCCCAACAGCGACAGAGTTTGTGCTACATAGTCTTTGTTACTTATTTGCTGCTCCGAATCCCCTCCCCAACACAAATACTTCTGACATTTGGATTGCCGTTCTTCGGGAGTGTGTTTAACTGCCTTCATGACTAGGGCTGGGTACCGTTAAACGATACCAGTCTGGTATCGAAAAAATAATTAAGGTACTACTGGTATCGAAAAATAAATTGGTACCGAAAACGGGTACCGAAAAAGGTGTTTCAGCTCAAATAAATGATAAATATTGTTCTGTTTTATGGTTCTACAACAAAACTAAAAATCAAGCAGGAGTATAAATGACTTATTTGAGAATATTAGTCTTGTTTAGAGCAATTTTGACTAGATTAGACATATTTACTACTGTCATCCAGATTATTTGGTTTATTTCATGACAATTTTTACTGATTCTAAGGTAATCTCACTTGAATTAGGAAAATAAAACTGACAAAAGGACAATTTTCTTACCCCATTGGCAAATTAATTTAAATTAAAAAGGAAATGAGTAGAAATATTGAACAAGTCAAAAACACCTTAGAACAAGTTAGAATCAGGTCAAATGAGCCTGAACTCATCAAAACAGCTCAGATTTAGATAAATAAGATGAATTTGGGTCATCTTATGTAGATATTTATCTAGATATTTACTTTTTTTGTAGATGACAAATA
>OMNZ01019944.1:0-15180 GCA_900303255.1 Lesueurigobius sanzi | reverse complement strand
AGACGATGACGTTGCAACTCATTGTTAGCACAACTTTAGCTGTTGTTAGCAACTTTAGCTGCTGTTTAGCATAACATTAGCACATATCTTACCTTCGTAGTTATTTTTTTGCCACTTCTTTTCTTCTGGCTTTTGCCTCAGAGCTTCAGAATGAAGGGAAAAGTCCATCAAAAGCATTTCTTATCCACAGTGTTGTCATCGTGTCCCAGATTGTTGTATATGCGTAGTAGCCAATACTGTCGGGGTAATGTGAACTGTCGTTCGTAATTTAGCTATATATCGCTGTACTCCAGACTGAGTATCAGACCCGATTGTCCCATTTTATCACTTTCTCACTTTGACTCAGATGAGATCTCGACAGGGCAGCACATACATGTGCCACGCACCACAGAAACAGAAGAGGTGCATCGTCGTTAAAAGAGAAGCCCCTCCATCTCTTGGTTTTTAATGTCTCCTTTTGACGTAACTATGCCACGAACAAAATGTCTATTTTTTGTGACATAGCTCTGCATTTGAGTGAGGAGACCAGCAGGGATGAGAACCGTATGGCATCAACGTGCATCAGGCTTCGTCTCTCTGCGGCTGCACAAAGCAAAGCTTTTTTTTTAAATATTCGAATATTCATTTTTCACATTCGAATGTCTGTTTTTAACCACTATTCGAATATATATTAGAATATAGAATATTCGTTGACAGCCCTAGTAGCCACCTGTGTTTGAAGTTTGTACGTTTTTTTCCCCTGAGATCTTATTCCAAATCACATATTTTATAGGGCCTCTGCATCTATCCTCTGTTGTTTGTTGACTTTGTATGTATACATTGGCTAATATTTGGCCATTAAATCAATTTTATGTGAAGCACTTTGAGCAGCTATGTTTGTACTATTGAAATCATGTTGACCTTGACCATGACTTAGGGCAGTGTTTCCCACCAGGGGTACGGGAGAGGTTAGCAGGGGGTACTTGGAATAATCTCAGATGAAAAATAAGATTGTATTTTTGAGTATTATGGTAAAAGAAAAGACATTTCAAAACATTTAACTGTAAAGAGTGAGAGTTTGAGTGTATTTAGTTGTCTTTTACCTGATAAATTGGATTTTTTTTGTCATTCACTTTCATACTAATCAACAAAACCATCGAAGCAGGGGGTACTCGGAGCATTAATGAAAGGCCCAAGGGGTACGTGAGACAAAAAAGGTTGGGAAACACTGACCTAGGGCACCACTTTTAAAATAAGATAGGGCTCTATTGCTCTCACTTGTTAAAGCAGCTCTTAAAAAACAACATAAGGTGCAGGTAGTTGGAGAATGTCATATCAAAGATAGAAACAAGGCAAGGAACAATTATTTTAAGAGGAAAGCTAAATATACAGGTCATTAAATTAGTGAAAATAATGTAAAATTGCAAAGAAGAGGCTTATTATGGTGGAGATGATGATTAAAGATAAAATGATTGACAGTAGTGGCAGGCACATAGTGTAATAGGTTATTAATCATGAATAATTATACAGATAAATTGTACTGTCTGGCAGCAGTGGGGAGCAGTAAAGCACCTTCCTGCATTTTATACATTTTAGAGTTGAAGAAGTTGTTGATTTATACTCCAAAAAGTCTGATGATCTAATGCTCATTGTCATAGCAATTGTTGAAACAAGTACAGGATTCATTTTTCATTTTCCTAGAGTTGGATAGAAGCAGAATATTCAAAGAAAGGATATTCTGCTTCTTTGAATTCCCAAACTGTCTTATCTTATGCTACTTTGTATACCAATATAGTGACTCAGCAGTTGTTCCATGGCACTCTTTGTCTAATACAGCTCTGGGGCCGATCACCTGCTTGCAAACAATCTTCAGATGCAATGTATACTTAAAATAAAACTGAGGTATTTTTTAGAGGGTCATGTAAACCTAAAACCAGAAGCACATGACTGATTGCTTGCAAATTGTAAACGAAAATGTGATGCAGCGTAATCATGCTATTCCTGTCTAAGCTGCCAGACTGGGACACCTCTGTTACTGCCTCCCTCTGTGGGCTAGGAAAAGGAGCGTTTCACACCCCTCGTCCCAGCACAGGGGAATATAGGCGAGACAGGGACATTCTGCAAGCCAACGTGAGATAAAATTAGCACGGGATTTGTGTCGTCACAACCGCTAAGATTTCTCCTGTAAAGTTGGAGTTATGGTTCTGCCTCTACTTTGCCAGTGCTTAGACATGGTTTCAAATAAATAGGAGAAACGCCGTCCAATGCTAACAGACATGACAGACAGTTAGCAAGGCAGCCAGAATTTGTTAGCCACTGTATTTTAGCTATAGCTGTTAGCATTAGCCATCAAACATCGCAATTTATGAACTATCTGGATGTTTCAGCCGCTGTCAACCCATCGACTATGTTTGTGTGATGTCCAACCCTAGTTAGAAATCATCACTGAATGAACAGACAAATATTGTAATTGAAATATTACTTAAGATTACAAAAAGCTTGTGAAAATGTCATCTGAGCTAAATGCTAAGTCGTTTCAGCGACGTTTTCTGCTTTTTTGAGGGTTGAATACGCTTCCCACTAAACTCTTCTTTTAAACTCTTCTCTTCATGTTTATGGGAAATCACAGAACTTGGGTAAATGTTATAAAACAGACATGTCATACCTTATCCTTTTACTGTATATAAGGATCATTTGAATAGGGGAGACAGCCAGGAAGTTTAAGGGCCGGCCAAAGCACTTCAATTCATTTTAGATAAATATATATTCCCATAAACACAGTCAATTCCCCACCCTTCATCCAGACTATGAGAACACTAGAACATACAGTATACACTGCAAAAAGAAAAGCTAGAAATTAGTAAAACTTTCTTAAAATTTGCATCTGGCCTTGATTTGAGTGACTAATTTCAAGAATTCGGCCAGTGAGTTCAGTTTTTTACTCTTAAATTAGGCAAAGACAATCTAAGCACACTGAAAATTAGATAAAACAATATATTTGCTTGAAATAAGATTGTTGTTGATGTGTTTTCTTAATTTAAGTGTACAAAACTCACCCCACTTGCACATTTCTTGATTTAACTTATTTCTAGATTTCCTTTTGCAGTGAACTATTTATTTTGATGCGACATTTAAGAGGATCTGAACATCTGTAGTACAAATACATGCACTTTTGGGGAGCCCCTGATGGTCTTGGGGCCCTAAGCAGCTGCAGGTTTCTTATTAAGCAGGGCCGGCCCTGCTAGGCGTACATATTTGATGCTGGCACGGATAGCTAAGGGCATTTCTATGATATCTATGTGGTTTCATCCAGACATGGCCTAATTCAATGTTATGAACTCTACCACACAAACGCATTCCTTATTTCACCCTCTATTACTCCAGGAGAAGTCACATTGACCATACCCGTCTTTACCTCATAATCTTTAATGCGTGATGCCAATGACCATTCCTAAATCCATTTCTATCACACTTAACGGTTGCCCCCCGTTAAGCCCCTCTCCCCCACCGTCTGAGTCCAGGCGGCTGCCGAGATGGATGGTCAGCGTCATGTGTATCACTGCTCTTATCGAGTGTCCCTCTCGCTCTAATTACAACACAAAAACACATGTGACAGGCCGGCCCGCTGTAGCGCCGCCTTGTTTTATCAAGTCAATTAGCCCACAAGGTGACCTACACAAGGTTATGTCACCTCTAATCACAGTAATGGAGGCTGATACAAGTATACGTGTATAATAGTGTTAATACATGTGGGTGGGGAGAGCCGTGCCCAAAAGGGAACAGGCCATTTTGGATTATTTTATTTTCATCTGGTGGTGACATTCTCAAAACATCTCATTATTCCAGGATATCTTTGGAAAGACCTAGTCCCACAGTGACATAATTATACTCCTGCCTTTTTTCTTGTTTTAAGTCCAAAAATACTTGTTCCATTTTCAGATAATTTTGTTTACCGACTCAAATCAATGACAAATATTCTTATTTTGGAGAAAATTAAATGCATTTTCAGATTGTTTGTCCAGTGTTGGTAGAGGCTGGTGGTTTGATCCCCTGTCCCACCAGAGCAGAATGTTGTGCCGTGCAAGACTCGTAACCTATTAATGTCTGCTTACACCACTGTACAAATGTGTGCATGAATACATAAATGGTTGACATATGTTAGTGCTTAGTGAAGGTAGAAAACTGCACATGGGTTGAAACGTGGTAAACAGTAAAATATGTATAAGGACGAAAGCAATTAAGAATTATATATATATATTCTGTCTTTTTTATGGGGATGAACACCTTCAAATTGAGCCATGACTGAAACCCATCCATAATAAACGCATTACCACCAGCTCCCCATCTTTGCTCTTCATCGTAGCCTGTTGCCGTTGGTTACAGGAGATCGACTTGGATAAACCTATCTCCCTTTTGCCTTTGAACATTACCATAACTTCAGTGGCTCACATCCGATCTTTCTCACGCTCATCAATTCCCTTTTTTCTCTCTTACTCCACTGTATGCTTCGCACTTCAAGGCTGGTTTAAGCTCCGTGTGGTGCTTTTTTTATTTTTTTTCTTGCCCACAGCAGCCTGTAGGCAAAAGCACTCAGGTTGCTCTGGCAGACCAAAGCACGGAGCCAGTCGAGAAGAACAGAGGAAGCTCCCACTGTTGATCCACAAGACTTACCAAATTCTCTGATCAATGTGATTTATAGCAGCATTTTTGAGTGCGAACAGGCAGGCTCGGACTGCAACCATTTCGTGTTAGAAAATTAGAAGTGCCCAAGCTTAAATGTTTTCCTTTTGGTTGTGATTTGAGGTGTGTTATACAGTATACTTGTGCATCAGCTATGAATAATTATGCTTTACATGCTTGTACTGGCTCGAGGATAGGGCTCGGAGATATGGCATTTTGATTCAATTTAAATTTATGTTTTTTTCAATAATAGTATAGATTTTACTATTATGATTCATGAATTTACACAAGATAGATATTTTAATAAGACTGTCCCTCAAACTCCATGACAATACTTGAGACTGACCAAAGTGAAGATTTCAATTTCAATTCAATTTCAATTACATCCCTATCATTGCATAACATTTTATTTTCTTAGTCTGACCACAGTTTGTAGTGATTACAAGCCTCGATGTCCCTGTTTGTAAAAATTAAACTCAAAGGTTATGCAAATTCATGTAAACCAGGCTGAGGCGGATGATTTGCTGAGGTGACCTTGGAAAGGAAAAATATCATTAATCAAAAATACATTTGTAAACATTATACAATGCATTTCTCTCTTTGCTTCCTTCTGCTATTCACAGTCAGCACACAGTTGCACACCTAAATCAGCAGATGTTCTGCATTCAGCGTTGTTTCTTCATTGGTTTGACTGTCTTTGCTGTGTGCGTTCACAGAGAGTTTGGATGGAGGGATCCAGAACTGCCGGAGGTCATCCAGATGTTGCAGCATCAGTTCCCATCAGTTCAGTCTAACGCCGCGGCCTACCTGCAGCACCTCTGTTTTGGAGACAACAAGATCAAATCAGAGGTATTCCAACATACAACATCATGTTAGAGACAGACAAAGATTAATAATATTGTCAAGTTATTTGTCTTTGGACATTGTGTTTGGCGTGGGCGCAATCTCCAAAGACAATAATGAAAAGTTTTTGGGTTTGTGAACACAGACTCAGACAGAGACAAAACAGCGATTAGGAAGATTTATTGACATGATTTTGGCGCTCAGACCCCGGCAGAAGTCGTTGATGTATGAATTAGAGTTAGTCTGATGGGTGCAGTTATGTTAGCGTTAGGGATGACTTCCCCCGGAGCCTGGACTCTGGTGGTGGTATGAGAGGCCAGTGAAGGATGTAGCGGGGTGGAGCGGTGATGGGGTGGAGCTGGGTTGCTGGAGATTTAAAAGCCAGACCGAGGGAGGTGATTGGCAGCGACTATGGTGAGCTCTTGCGCTGATAGGCTGAGGAGGAGGAGGAGGAGTGACCCTTGCAGACACGCTCATTAGCTTGAGGTAGGTGATGCTGTTATTTGTCTTCCAGCTTCATTTCAACCCAGTCTAAAATGGCCATGCGGCAAAAATTATAACAATGGGAAAGGTGTGGGCAAAGTTTCCGAATTTCAGTAAGTAGGATAATTATATAACTAAAAAAAAAAAAAAGTCAAATTTCCTGTCAGCATGTTAGCTAAATTGACACGATAAATCATACTTTTGCCAATATCAAATGCCAAATTCCTTGCTCCCAGACAATGATCCAAAACCACACATGCTTTTTTTTGCCATCTTTTTGTAATTAAAAAGCCAATAATATTTAATTATCATATAAATAGAAAACCAGACCCGACACCAGCAAAAATATAACAGACTTGATGCTGGCAATAGAAAACACAAATGGCACAAAGTATTGGATTTATTTACTTGCCCTGTCTGTGTCCTCTAGCTCAAACGCTGCGACTGCCACGCGGCTCCATGGCAACAAGTTTTGTCCAATGTCGTTGTGTCGGCTTCATACAAAAGAGCAGCATAATGTCCCCAAAAGCGGTTCATTCTTCAGTCTGGTGGAGGCAGAGAGGCCATTATCTGACAGACCGAATTAAAGAAGTGTTATTGGGGTCGTCATGTACATGTTACGGAGGATATTAGTCACTTTAAATAGTTTGACGTCAACCGGGATGCGGGAGTGTTATGGAGCAGCCATTTCAGCTTTGCCGCAAATACATTTCAGCTCATCGGTGGATCATATCGTTTCTGATGCTTCCACCCCCATGCTTCACTGTAGGCATGGTATTATTGGGATGATACTCATCCTTCTTCTTCCTCCAAATACAGCGAATGGAGTTAAGACCAAAAAGTTCTATTTTGGTCTGATCTGACACACATGACTTTCTCCCATGACTCCTCTGGATCATCCAGATGGCCATTGGCAAACTTCAGACGGGCCTGGACATGGGCTGACTTAAGCAGGGGAACCTCCCGTGCGATGCATGATTTTAAACCATGATGTCTTAGTGTATTACTGATAGTAGCCTTGGAAACGGTGGTCCCAGCTCTCTTCAGGTCATTGACCAGCTCCCCCCGTGTAGTTCTGGGCTGATTCCTCACCTTTCTTAGCATCATTGATACCCCACGAGGTGAGATCTTGTGTGGAGGCCCAGTCCCAGGGACATTGACAGTCATCATTAGCCTCTTCCATTTTTTGACAATTGCTCCAACAGTTGTCCTTTTTACACCAGGCTGCTTGGCAATTGCCCCGTAGCCCTTTCCAGCTTTGTGAAGGTCTACAATTTTGCTCTTTGGTCTTGCCCATGTTGGTAGTTAGACTTTTGACTGCTTATGGGGTGCACAGGTGTCTTTATGAAAGCTAAGAACCTCAAACAGGTGCTACTAAATTAGAATCATGAGCAGAGTGTAGTTGGACTATTTAAAAGCAGAATAACAGGTCTTTGAGGGTCAGAAATGTGGCTGCTAAGCAAGTGATCAAATACTTATTTGACACAGTAATATACACAAATATTGTTAATAAATCATACAATATGATTTCCGGATTTATTTTTTAGATTCTGTCTCACAAGGGGATTGCACCGAAAATTTTAGACCCCTCCATGATTTCTAAGTGGGAGAACTTGCAAAATCGCAGTGTGATCAAACACTGTATATCTTGATGAGTTAAAATTACTAGAGGACCGTAGTTAGTGAAGCATGCGGAGGGTGGGCAGGGAAGGCAGAGTTCAGCTTCCTGACAGCTTGGCGGACAAAGCTGTTCCTCAGTCGACTGGACCTGGCCCATAGACTCCGCTGTCCCCTCCCTGAAGGCAGCACACTGAAGAGAATGTGTGACAGGCTAAAAACAATATAAAGCAGTGGTTCTCAACTGGTATGGCGTCGGGACTCACCATTACTCTTGGATGACAAGTCACGACCCAAAAAACAATTGAATATTATTTAAGTGTAATGCATTGAATAAGTCTAAAACTGAAAGCAATGAAAAGTCCTCATTAGTCCTTTTGAGAGACAAGAGTTTCAAATGATTGTTGCAAAATAAATAATACATTACAAAAAGAATAACTTAGAATAAGTTAAATTTAGTCAATAAGTAAATTTACCCTTGATTTGAGCAGGCAAGTACAAAAACATGTGAAACTAATATTTTTTGCACACAAACTTAACAAATAGATCTCAATTCACTTGAAATAAGATATCTTTTACTCATTTTAGGTGCAAAAATGCTTACTTTACTGGCAGATTTTTTTGCTAGGTCAGTAAAAATGTGTGAAGTCATGATCAAATATTTTAATTGTGATTTTAACTTATAAAAATATATCTGATTTTATGTGTACAAATAATAATGATGATAAATATTACGGAAAAGTTCCCTGAGAAAGACTCGTGACCCTCTGAAAATGCTATTGCGACCCACGTTTGGGTCCCGATCCACCAGTTGAGAAGCACTGATATAAAAAAAAAAGCAAAGAACAGAGTTGTGGAACAGCTTTGTTGGCTGCCAGGTCACTGCTGATTAATACACACATAGTTTCCATATGCTTTTATGAGAATAATGACTCCAGCAACATTTAAAAGTCAACATTGGTGTACTGTATTTTTTTGGAATGAACCCTACAACCTCTATATTAACTGTTGTTTCCATGATGCAACCTGGAAAGACACAATAAAGCCTGGTTCACACGGCAGGATAATTAGGCTGATTTTAGCCCCGAATCTCCCTTCCGACAATCATACAGACGCTCTGATTATCGTAAGATAATCTTATCAGATATTCCTGCCGTGTCTGGTGTGTTACGATCGCTCTCTTCTGCTCGGAAGGACGCTGCAACCGACAGCAAATCAGGGATATTCAACATATTGGATTGTTTTGGCCCAGCTTCCCAACAACTCACCTCCATATCATAATGGACCAAGTACAGTCCATGCTCATGCTGTCTCCTCTCCTTTGACCAACACCTTTTCTTTTTATATACTATTTTTCTGCTAAAAACAAACCACAAAGTATCGCCGCTGCGTCTTCTTCGTCCTCCATGTCTGTTTACTCTGAAGTCACGTTTGATCTCAAAAGGTTTCACGAGATTTCCTGTTGACCTGGGAATGTTCGTGAGTGAAATCGATTTGTGTGATGTGTTGATTTCGCTGTACGTCCAAAACTGTTACAGCCACCATTTTGTATCACCATGTGTGGGCTCTCTCAGGTTTAGAAAATCGGCCGCCAATTTTAAAATCTTGCCGTGTGAACCAGGTGTAAGTTCACTCTTGGTCGTTAAAAAATAAGCATGTTTTTACTACTTGTACAATTCTGTCTATGCAGATATATCCGTGCTCTTTCTAATGCTTCTGTCCTTGAGTCAACAGCGACCATCAGTTAGCCTCTTGGTGAAACTGCCGCTGTCTGTCTCTTCAATGTTGGCTCAATCCAGCTCAGTTGCTCTTTATTAATCCCCGTGGAGATGGCAGCTTTGAGGGCAAATAAAGTTCTCCAGACACAAAGAAAAGGATAGATACAGTAGGTTGTGTTGAGCTTGTTCACACAATAAGCTTATGATACTTCAGAGATGCCACAGTTTTATCGCTTTTTAATGACAGTTGTATGAAGTTATTTGGGGAGTGCAATATTTTAAGACCAGGGCTATTGGGAGGACACTCAAATGAATACGGCACAACCTTGTGTCTGTACTATCTCCATAGCAGCTAAAATGTGCCAAAGTCTGGCCTACATATTCATGTCTAGACACATGGAATAGGGATGGCTGGAGATTCACTGAGGGCTCATAATGTGTGTTACCTTTATTTGCTCCTGTTTTACTTTACCCACCTGGATGACTAAGAGTCTAAAGCATTAGACTCCCGGCTTTCACGATTTGCTTTTTGTCCCTCCAAAAAGTAAAAGAAAAACTGGGGTTTGCTATAACTTTGGTGAGTCACTGCAGGTGAATAGGAGATCAAATTAAACTAAGTGATATCTATATGAAATGTTTGCTGTATTTTACTGACATAAATATGAGAAATAAATGTATTGAATGTTTTCTGTAATTTGCCATTCATTTTCATACAAAATATAATATAGTATTTCTGTGTAAAATCGGCTATATTTTCAGCAACTAGATCTAAATAAAGGGTTTTATTTTGTTGATATTCAGAGGGTTTTTTTTATATTTAGTTTAGTTTTTGAATAAACTAGTTATTAGTGAATAAATCTGTAAAAATTCTAATTCTACCCTTTGAAAAATCTCTCTAAACAAACTTCAAGACTGGAAAGTTTGATGGCTGTAGGTGCATTTTTACAAAGTAACCTTCTGTGTAAAGATATAGTGAAATGTTGAATTAGACAATTAAACGCCTTATTGTAACGATTTGGCAATCAATTTGTTTCCAGGTGAAAGTTTATATGTTGAGAGACTGGTCCAATATTAAAAAATGAAAAAAAAAAAAAAAAAAAGACTTTAGCCTGTAGTGCAGGGATAGGCAACTACTATCTTTTTTTTTTTTTTTTTTAATTTATTTAAGATGGGACAGTGCACATTAATTAACATGAGTCCTTAAAGTCCACATGTAAATATGCCAGAGTTAGCCATGTGGCTAATTTTCATCTGAAGTCCCAGGGCAGGTTGATGTTTACAGACATCAGAATCTTTATCTCTAGATAAAGATTCTTCAGTCTTCATCTGTACTCTATAATTGAAGTGTAGGACGTTTCGAGCTTTATCCAAAGATCTTCGTTAGCGAATGCTGACTTGACACGCTTGTGGGTCTCTTAAGAAGAAACCAGTAGGAGGAGTTAACCTCTAAGTCCCACCTCTCTTGGTACTAAAGGTTGGAAAAAACATCTTAGCCTATTCACACCTAATTAATGCACGTTACCTTCCTATTGTTGACACTTCTCTGTGGCCCTGCTCTGCCCAATTGTCCAGCTTCATTAGCATGACAGAGATGGTTTCTGTCTATGGTTGTTGTTGTTGTTGTTGTTGTTGTTGTTGTTGTCTAAGGATATTATTGTAGACTGGGTCTAAACTACTATCTCTATATCCACATGCTCTTTAAAGCCTCTGGTGCGGCTCTTTTGGTTTTTGATGCCATAGTATGAGGCTACATCTGATCCAGAATGAAGCTAGTGACAAATGATGTGTTCAGATTTTCTAGGGAAAGACCTGCGTTATATTTCCTTTTAAAACTCAACCAATACCGTTTTTACGATTTCCCATTAAATGTGTACTTTTAATTGATTTATTTATCACCAAACTATCAATAAATAGATGTATACATTGTTGTTTGTGGATAAAAATACTATTACGGCTCTTTAAAACTTTATCTTGGTTTTATATTAACATTGGAGCCTGAGACTGCTTGTCCTCCCACATGCCTCACAAAATTTGAAATGTACTGAACAAAACTTATACATCCCTTCATACCTAACAGAATATCAGGCAACTGTAGTTCAGCCCTATTTCTTCCTCCCTCATGCTTGAAATACACCTCACAGGGAGATAACTCTTCGAAATGATTCTCCCTTCAGATCCGACGGCAGGGTGGGATCCAGCTGCTGGTGGACTTGCTGGACCACAGGATGACGGACGTTCACCGGAGCGCGTGTGGCGCTCTCAGAAACCTGGTCTACGGCAAGGCCAACGATGACAACAAGATTGCTCTGAAGAACTGCGGAGGGATCCCCGCTTTGGTCCGGCTGCTCAGGAAGACGACCGACGTGGAGATCAGAGAGCTGCTCACAGGTACGAACAATGGAATAGGCCGGTGTTCTCCAACTAGCTGCACAGGGACAACACGAGCACTTGGCGAGGGGCACTTGGAAGAATTTCTAATTTTTAAACCAGGAGATATACTATTGAGTATCTTCTCAGTTTTTATTACTTTCGCTGTATATTATTGGCATAAATATGAGGAAACATGTATTACAAGTTCATGCTTACAATGGCCAAAATTGACTATATTGTTGGCGGCAAAATGTAAGTAAAGGATAGAGCTAGGTTCAGATTTATGGTTTTATTTTGTGGAAATATTAGTTGCAAAGATTGATACAGAGGTGATTGTGGATATCTTGTTAAGTTTTTGAAGTTATTAGTGAAATGTTAAAAATCTAACTTTGTCCTGTTTTGGCGGGTTCAAAACTCAATAAATCTGCGTAGGAATTATATATTGAAAAATCCCTCTGAAAAAAACCTTCAAAACAATGTTAAGTACAAGATTGGGAAGTTTGGAGTCTGTAGGTGCTACTGAATTGGAAATTTGGTCGCAACAAAATGCATTGTGAGAAAATGGTCCTTGGATTTACAATTTCTCATATAAATTTATGGAGAAAATTTTTGGCTCAGTGCAGTCATTATTCACCTTTCTGTGCAATTTATTTGTTTTTAGGTGAAGATGTATTGTGTTAAGAGAGCAAACTTTCCCAAATCCCGGAAATGTATACAAACAAAAAAGTTGTCATTGACTGCCAGCCATTTTCAAATCAGTGTCTCCCATACTGCCAGAGGTTTTTCAGGATTTTTACTGTTTTTTTGAAGACCCACAGAAAATGGAGTTCTAGGTCTATGTCAAAACCGAACCTACCAAATGAAAGATTAGACTGTCTTCTTTCATCTAAAAAAGAAGTTTGTTTGTACCTCTTCCCATTATTTAGTAATCGTCAGTAGAAAATAGGTGAAATCACCCAAAACGCTGGTTTCTGACCAAAAAACTGAGAAAACGGCCGTTTTGTGAACAGCAACATTTCAAGCAGAAAAATGTCTTTGATTATAATATTTTTTGCTTTAGTGACATCTCAAACAACTGACAAGTGTTTTCATTATATAATACAGCAGAAACAAGAGTGAGAAAAGGCTTTATTTAGATTTTTTTCCCATATTTTCCTGCTCCACTAAATCTGTCCAATTTTCCATTTCCCTGATAATTCATGTTAGACTCGGTTTACTATGGGCATGTCATAGCTCATTTTTTTCAGGACAGAGCTGTCTGTTCATCTAGAGGGTCGCTAAATTATTTTAAACTACTATATTGAACACAACGATGTTGTTTTGTTGCACAGACAGACGTGTGGACAACAGTGGAACTGCAGGTGGTAATGTGACAATAAAAAAAACACAGAAACGTCCAAAACACCCACAACTCCTACATTTTGAAGAGAATATTGTTCAGTGATATATTTTTGCACTGGGGATAATATATTTGAGCACAAGTCTGAAAAGAATGAAACTGCAAGTGGGGAGGGGACACACAGGCAGAAACGCAGCTGGCTCCTCTCTCCGCCCGCGCTGCTGTCACGCCTTCTCCCTCAGATTTTGCGATGTACAGAATCAGTCCCTTTCTGTCTAGAGGCCTGATTTTTTTACACAAGCTCCGTCAGATCGTTCTCCACCCTGCTCCATCAAAAAACCTAATTGACGTCTATAGACGTCATTGGCAGTCAACGTTAGGATTTTAATTGACGTCTATAAACGTCATTGGCAGTCAATGAGTTAATGGCTGCCGCAACTCTCACTGAACATAGCCATTGAACTCTGGTCGACCAACATTCACCACTGACCAATCCGTCCAAGGGGGATGGATCCTTCTTCTATATGGGATCCCTTCGAGGTTTCCTAACTTTTTCCCAGGGTTTTTTTTCTTGCCGTGGAGGAAGGTCTAAGGATGGGGGATACTCTAAGCTTGTTACTCTTAAGTGATTTACTTATTTACGGGACTTTGCGTCTGGTTGTGACATTTCGTTCATGCGTGACTTATTTTGATCATTCTTGATATTGTTATTGATTGTCTGATATTGATTTGTTTTTGTCCATACCGAGTCGACCTTTGAGATGACTTCTGTTATGATATTGGGCGTTACAAAAGTAAATTGATTGATTGATTAGCAACAGAACAAACATAGGACAATAGACAGGACATGGATCAACGAAACAGGAAATCAATAATTAGAGATTTTATGACAACCTAATGAACCTTTTAAAAATGCCCCAAATTAGCAAAAACTATTACACAAAATAAACAAACTAAACCAACTCAACCCAAACTTTCTCCCCCATCTGCCTGTCATGGTTGAGGCCAGTGGGAGGAGTCCTGGCGGTCACGCCCAGAGTGGCTGAGTGGCTGATGATTGGCTCCTCACTCTTGTGTGGCTGGGGCAGCCATCACACTCTTGTTGATAGAAAAACACATTGGGCCTCATTCACAAAACAAACTTATGAACAAATTTGTTTAAGGCCGACTTAACATTTTGGGCATTCACAAAATTTGTTCTTAGCTGAAAGAGCTCTTCTGGAAGAACAAATCCTAAGAACAGTCTGGAGGACACTTACGCACAAAACAACATCTCTCTTTAAGAACAGTTTTGTCTTCTTAAGAACGCTTCTTGAGTCAGACTTAAGTTTTTCTTAAGTTTCTCCTAAGTTGTACTTAAGAACTTTTTCTTAAGAAAATATTCATGAATGAGGCCCATTGAGAATTGATTAATTTAGGAGATATTTGGAAGTGTAGAGATGACCACGTCATGCCCCACAACATCCATTATTTAAATATTAGAAGGAGCACTGGCTCATTTTGAGGAGGATTTGAAGCTTTCATTTTAACTTTTGTAAATAGCTCGCAATTAAACAAATTAGCAAACACAGAGGGTGAAGAGAAACCTACAAACTGAACTTTTGCCCCTGAAGCGCTCCCTTCTGACAGCAGAACAGCTTCACCATAGAGAAAGACGAGGCAGGGCAGCAGCCGCTTCTGCCCTCTTCTCAGGCAGTGTGTATGCGCACCGCTTGTCCCGAGGCAGCTCTGGCCACGAGGCTCTGCGCTTCATGTGTGGTGGGTAGCCAGCCTAAGTGTTTAGCTCCTGCCCACATTACCCCTGCTGGAGACAATACAGTCGTAGCAACAATTATCAGATTTAATTATTATAAAATTAGACATTACTCTTGATTTCTCCATGAAAATGACCATAAACAATAAGTGTTTGTTATTCTAAAACTCTATACACTGTAAAGACCATGTCCAATAAGTTTAAATAAGATATTTTATTGTTTCCACCAAGTTTTAACAAAAAAGGGCAAAAATGGTACTTCCAAAATTATTAGCCCCCTGGCCATTAATAGTCAATAGTGTAGCCTTTTTGAGCCACAACTGACAACAACCTCTTTGAGTAGTTGTTAACTAGGTTTGCACACGTCCCCTGAGGGATTTTGGCCCATTCCTCCATTG
>OMNZ01019931.1:0-11421 GCA_900303255.1 Lesueurigobius sanzi | reverse complement strand
TAATATATCGCAATAATATTGTTATTGCAATAATGCACATCTGTATCACAAACTATACTGTATAACTAACTTAATCTACAACTAATCGATAATTGGGTGGTAGGACGTTTCGATCTTAATCCAAAGATCATCATAATTTTTTAGTAGTATTTTTAGTGGTCTTGAATAAGCATTTAAATTTATACAATTACAAGTCAAATGTGTAAAGGTGAGCTTTTACAAGACTTTTGGGTGGATTGTAAGCCTAATTCACACATACTACTCTACTAACTTGCTTTTTATGCAAATCCCGACCACTCTCCGCCCCTCACTGCTTTTGACCCAGGTGTGTGTGAATGCTGGTTAGGCGGCTTCGAGCCAGCTGTGGCTGTCATGTGTCAACGACATACACGGCGTGTAAGCGGGCTCCATTTGTCCGCCCTTAGCCCGGTGGCGATGTGTGAATCTGGCTGCAGTGTCATGACCTTCACAACATCGTCAATTCCCCATTATTAACCCCACTCTCCCGAACAGCGACCTGAGCATTGCTATTACTGCGCCTTGTAAGCCTCAATCAGAGAGCCCCCCACTCCACTCACACCTATACATCCACGGACCGGTCCCCACACGCTCAGAGCACAATCCCAGCAGAAGAAACCTCCAGAAATGCACAGATTACAGAGACAGCAGGCTTAACGCTCCAGTGCAGAAGCTAATGGGCATACCAATATATATAACAGGGTGGTACAAGTCAGGGCAGGAGAGGGGAGAAGTGGTGATGTGATGCATTCCTCACAGACAAAATATGGAATCTGTGACTTCCCTCTGGAAACAATGCAAACAGAAATTTTAAAGTCTGCCTCGTAAATCAGGAAAGGGTATAACGAGACTTTTACGGCCTAATCAGTGTCCTCTAGTGTGGTCTTTTGTATGAACGTGTATAATATCCTTCAATCATTCAAAACAAGAAAATCGGGTTAAAAAAATCAGTGTACCAATTTTGCCAAATCCATTCGTGAATTCCAGGGAGTTGCAACCAAAAGGAAAGCTGATGTCATGTCAAACACAACTGGAAATGCAAAAAGGCAAAACTTTAGGTAATTAAAATATGGAGCTCAAAAAGTGTGGGAAAATGTGGGGTGAAGTCTTAACCAAGGGTATCAAAATATGCAATGATTGAAGCTAGAACTGAATAGCCAACCTTTGTGTTAAAGTGCTGCGTCTCTACTCTCCAACCAAAGAACAGAGGTTAAAAAGTTACAAAGCTAAATGGCTCAGTTTGAATTGCACAATGTTCCTCTTCAACATGCTGACTATTTTGGGATTTCACAATTAAGTACCTAGTAATGTAGGCTTCACTTAAGTAGGTAGTTGACTCCTGACCAAGTCTAGCTCAAGATCTGGAGGTAGGTCCTTAGGTTCTGTCTTCGTTTGCCCACTGCTGCTGACAGGTTGCCCCAGTGGCATTAAAGAATGTGTGCAGAGAAGAAAATTTCCCAAATTTCCCCCTGCGTTGCAACCTGGATTGTAGTTGTACAATAGCAGGCCATAATATCGACGCCGATGTGGCCAACGGCACAGATTGGCAGCCAGGCTTCCATCAGTCTACCCCTGTGCAGCTGTGGCTAGACTAGAATAGTAGCTTACCAACACCAAGTATGGCGTGAATGAATAATGCCATGTAAAGCGTCTTTGAGTGTCCAATGCATCATTATTATGATCATTATTGTTGCGAGATCTGAACTTTGAGTCTCACCTATAATCCACATTGGAAGGCTCCAACTCGAGGTTGTGTTTCAGTTTTTTGTGCCAAACAGTCTGCCTCAGGATGTGAGACAAGCAGCAGGTTAACTTAAATCTAATTGAAAATGTAATTTCACACGCCACAATTATTGCTTTCTCCCAAATTGTAATGCTCATTGATGTGTTTAAAATGTAAATATCTAATTCAAATTAAATTGAGCATTTCCCCCAAATATTAAACACTACTATAAGACTATTATGGCAGTATTCATTAGATTCAGCCGTTCACTTCAGTTTTTTGCTAAAGCATATGGGATCCAGTTAACCCCGGTTTGTCAGACAAGGTCCCACATCCATCGCCTCTACATAAATATCCTGACAGAGCCCCCTGTCCCGACTGGATATATATCTTTCCTTCCTCATTAGGACGTCCTGTACTCCCTAAAAACCTCTTATCTCTCCTCCTCTGTCCTTCAGTAATTAAGGCATTTGGTCCAGCTGTCCATTAAACTACAGCCAGAAAAACTCAAGGTCTTTTATAGGAAGCCTCCCGTCTACTGTCTGTCCTCCCTTCGCCCCGGGCCAACTCCACATTTTAGACTTATTTGGAAGAAGACTCATGCCGCATTTTTCCAGGTGCGCTTTTGTATTTCAAGGTTGTCCTGTAAGGGAGTTGCTTCATACTTTGACCCTTTGCAGTTTCATGTTGACGGGTTTTCAAACCTGCTGCATGTCAACGCTCAGGTAGCTGTCAGAATCGTAAAATAAGAAGTATGCAGTGCGTGGACTGTGGAGGTTTGGGTTTAGCACGGAGGAGATGACAGCCAATGTTGATATGAAGCTCAGAAATGCAGAGTTTTCATGCCTCAGTTGAGAAATGTGCAATTGCAACGTTTATTGGAGGGAGTAAAAGGTTAGAGGGTATGGAAAGAGTTGGTTCTTATTTTGTTCACCCACTGCTTCTGAAATGCTGCTCTTCGGGGCAATGAAATACTGTAAGAGTCCGATGCAGTGGACATTAAAGTGGAATTATCATGCTAACTGATCCTTAATAACCATCTTTTGGATACCTCAACCCTGCTATTTTACGATTTGAAATAATGTTGAGCTACCTCTGCAGGAACCAGTGGGATTGACAGTGGATACAAGCTTTTCGTTTACCTAACAGGAGCTAGCACATCAATGATGCTGTGACGAACAAACTTTGAGCACAGAACTGCTCAGAATCGATCCAATGTAGGGCAATAGGCTTTAAAAATGTGAGGGAGTTTTGTGTTTTAGCTATTAGTAGGAGAAGTACAAGAAGAAACAACAAAATGATTAGTCAAAACTGTGTGAATGAAGTAAAACAACTCTCCAGAAGGTTGTTCCGATGTCATAAACGTACCTGGAGTAGTTTTTCAAGAGTAAGAGTATTTCTGTTTACTTTGGTCGTTTCTTCCTGGTTGACTTCTTCTACGGTTTAGCACTTCGATCTGCACTTTCTGGGTACAATTGTTCAAAGTTCCAAATCCACCATTGGATCGGTGAGGAGTTCTCTGCTCAGAGTACAGTATGTACACCGCACGGCCACAGAGATGCTTTCGTCTTCTTCTTTATTGGACAAAAGAGGAAGTTTCATTCTATATTATTATATTATTCCCACAGCTGCCTGTGGGGGGAGCTCCAGGCCAAATCCTAAACAGTGCTGGAGATAGTATTTTAGAGCAATTGCCTAATGCTACAGGGACATTATGTTTAAACCAGTTTTTAAGCACTTTATATACATCTCAACTTCTCTAAGAATGTCACAGTAGATCAAATACTATTACAAGCAGATTTGATTCCACCGATTACACTCGTGCCTGATGTACACAATGTGTACACAATACCAATTTCTTCAAATACTCCATTGACTTCCCCCAAATGTAGATGGTGTGCAGGAGTGAATGGAGGTTCTACGAAGCGTAAGGAGGTTGATGTTGATAGCTGAAGACACAAGCAGGGTAATTCGTTCAAGAATTTACAAATCCTTGAAATTTCTCACGTACTTCAGACTCGGACGTTAATAGTTTTAGTTACATGTATAAGAACGTTTCCATTGACAGTGTCTCAACGCACAAACTGACTGCAAAGACACAGACACAGTCACCAATCCAGACTTGAAGAAGCTACATGGTTTGTGGCGAAACGTCGGCTTTGAAAGTAAATGTAGCTTCTTCTTTTTTTTTTCTAAATAAACTCAATAATTAACAAGCCTGGATGTTCTACAATGTCCTCCATCCAACCTTCCCAAAACTTTGCTGTTGCTTTCTGCTGAGACTCAGGTAGAAGTATTGTGTAAATGGGTGGTCTTGTTTCCAGTTCCCGAGGCCATGCTGTAATGTCAGACAGGACTCGATCTGTTCAAGGAGCAGGACTGTGGGGCTCCTGTCTCCTCTGCACCTATACTACATCATCTTTACATACTTTACCAACAGACCGACTGAAGGCGCTTACAATTCCAGCAAGTTGGATATCTAAAATGTTCAACTTTTGAACCTTTTGACACTTTTAGATTTGTAAATGTTTCGTTGAAGGGTTTATATTGTGCAAAATCAACTTTTTTCAGCGTTTACAATGTTATAATATTGTTATATCCTCATCATAAACATACCTTTATGATTTTGGACCCCAGGAAGAATAGCGACAGCATGACTGCGCTAATGGGGATCCTTTCAATAAACAAACAAACAAACCTTGAGTGGCAATTTTTGCATAATTTGCAGCCCCTAATATATGTCACATGAAGTATTCCACAACATTTTTATCAGTTTTAAATTTAATTTTGAAGTTTTTCCCCTTTACTTCCGCAGCAGGCACAGTTCTGCGCCCTCTGCTGGTGTTTTGCATTACTACATTTCATAACCTCACCCATCCTAGGGGTATTTTCTAGACACATTATTTTAAGTTATATTACAAAAAGGCCAAATTTTTAAAGCCAGAATAAAGCAAAGTATAGTATAACTTTAAGAAAAACTAGCAGTCAACTTTTGAACTATTTTTGTACAACTTGCATCACTGTATCGCTCAAAAGAAGTCATTTCCTGCCTCTAGTAATCTGCTAAACTGTCACACTTGTTGCACAAAAAAGGGGAGGAAACCAAACCAAACTCGCCACAAATATAATAAAGATCAGGCATGAAACATTACTTTTAGAATCAGTACAAAGCTGGAATTGTAACTCTTGCCATCTTTTAAACAGTCATAGGATTTGTGCGGCGTGGAGTTGTTGACAGATAGCTATGTGCCTCACAGGCCTAGTCTTTCTGAGCACATGGTTCGATGCCACTGTAAGAAGCACAGCTGTTGTCTGCTGGAGAGCCAGATGTAGTTTGGCACATTGTATTCACAGACAAAGAGCTTGTAATTGGTCTGTTCTAATCATGGTCCTTAGAGGAGAAGTAGACATACAGCACAGGAGTTCTTTCACATTCCACCTGGTCATGGTTTGGTTTATAAGCTGTGCATGATCTGCTGAAGGCAAACAGGAGATGTGAAATAGATGCGTTAATCCTTCGTCAGTGTTCGACCCTGTGACACCGGCTCGTTCACTCTTTTATGAGCTAACGATGAGAAAACACACTGATGTTTGCAGACCACCTCCCAAAGCCACGCAACTGTTTGTTCAGACACGGGGGCACATTCCTGCTGCTGCGCCAACCAACAAGCCCACAAGTCCATAACACGTATCTGGAAGAATTTATAATATGCATTGAATCAATAATATACATGGGAATCAACACATGGATAAAACAAATGATGAAATGAGGATGAAACCAGTAGCGTTCTTCAGGAAGTCATGATTTTCAATTCAATTTACTTTTATAACGTAATGTATTTATATATTCGCCTCACAGCAAGATGGCCCTGAACTTGATTCTGGTTAGTGCTAGATTGTTGCGTCAGGAGGGACGGTCTGATGTGACTTTGGATAGATCTATGAGTTGGTTTGTCTGAAAATAATATACAGGTGCTCCTAAGTTTACATCCCCTTTTAATCTTTTGGCCATTTTTCATAGAATATGAATGATAACACAAAAATCTGTTTTCCCACTCATGATTAGTGGTTGTGCGAAGCCATTTATTGTCAAAGAACTGAGTTTACTCTTTTGAAATCATAATGAAACAGAAAGCACTGTTCCCTGATCTAACGTTTACATGACCTTCAACAACTGCCAGGAAAATTGTTCACGAGCAAAGAGAAACTCACTTCACCTAAAATACAGGACTCTCTGACAAAATTGATGTTTGTTTCAAGATGCACAATATGTAAACTTTTGATCAGGGACATTTGGCTGGTTTCTAGTTGGAAAGCGTAAACAAACAGGTTTTTGTACAATAAATGGCTTCACGCAAACACTAACCATGAATGTAATAAAGGTTAGGGCAGTGGTTAGCGCTCGTGCTTCACAGTAACAAGGTCCCAGGTTCGATCCCCAGGCCTGACCAGGTGCTCCGGTTTCCTCCGGGTGCTCCGGTTTCCTCCGGGTGCTCCGGTTTCCCCTACCACTAAAAACATGTACAATAGATCAGGATGAATGAGAGTATGTTTGTATGTACGAGTGTGGGACAACGGATTTGAAATTAGCGCAAGGCTACAATCCCGAGTGGTGTGTTTACATGCATGTGTCTCATGTGTGTTGGGGTTCCAACTAAATAAACCAGTAAAATAAAATAAAAATTGCACATTTGCAATGCATAAGTTGAATGAACAGATCACTTCATGTTGGGAGTATGTGGTAGTAGTGTGGAGAAGCCCTGTCTTTCTTAAATATTTTTTACTAACTGCAAACCATTTTATTTACAGGGAAAGCTAATTATTGACTACGTATCAGGACAGAAAAAGCAGGATTGGTGCATCTCCACAGCCAATCAGCTTTAGTTATGTCTCTGTTAGAACTAATAATAGATGCAGCCTTGGCAGTAAACTTAAATTAGAACTTGGATTCAATTGTATTTCTTATCTCTTTAGGTCAAACTGTCACATTAAACATTAATCTTTATTTTATGACCTCATGTTTCCTGTGGCGCTCCTCTGCCGCCGTGCGATTCATCTCGTACAAGAAGCAGAAACTCAAACAGACTCAGGTGAACTGGTTTAAACCAATATTGACTCTGCATTTACAAGGGCACTCTCCTCCTCCATCGCTACTTCATACAGCCGCGCCTTATCGCTCAGTCTCCATTCCTAAAGTCACGGAAATGTCTGATAAATCCAATCTGGAAGGAGATAACCTCATTCCAGCTGTAGCAAGGACAAAGGAAATACTGAGAGTTAGATTAGCTTTTGAAGAAAACTCGAAGCTTTAATCAGAGCTGGGAAGACACTATTCACTCGCCGCTATTGAGGCCAACATCACATGCTGGTAGCAAAGTAAGAGGAAGACTCAATCTCACAAAAAGTAGGGAAGCGCCAATCGGAATATATATCGGAATTCAGAGCCAATCCATGAAAGATTTGTCAGATATTGGTCTTTTTGCTCTCACCGCTTTACAATTATTTTACACTATGCAATTATACTTTTGATTGTAGCATAAATAGCGCAGTTAGCAGCAGTGTACTACTAATGCTTGCATCAAGGCTGGGAAAGAAGCTATCATTGGGCCAAATCGAACATAATGAAAAAATATTGGTGACTGTATTTTAATTTATGAAATACTGTTACTGAATTACTCATATATTTGCACTGTATTAATGACCAGATCATTTTATGTTGGAAGTTGTCTATAATATTAATAAAACCAGCCTGTGTCTGTTTCCAGGGCGGTTAGCGCAGCAAAGTCCAGTGATCTCTGAAAAATGTTTTTTAATTTTCAGTTTATAAAAGGAAACCCCCATGAGATGTGACATCGTCTGAAAGGGGGACTAATCACTGCAGACCAGTTTCCACAACAAATACGTCACATACAAACCTACTTTTGAGGATCACTGGTATCGACTTCCGGTAGAATACCCTAACTATTGTCATCTGAAGACACAAAGCTGTATCGGTGCATGTCTAACAAAAACCTCACTGTGGGTCATGACTTAAGCACTGTGGACTATGATGGGTAATAAAAGGGACACGCACTCGGAGGTAAAGCTGTGCTAATTACAGGGGAGTGAAGGTGCATGGGAAAAACAGAGGAGGAGGAGAGAGGAAGAGAGACGCAGCAGCTGGAGTTGTCACAAAAACAGACAGATGGACTCAGACGTCAAGAGTGGAATGGCATTATCGACTACAGGAAGTGGTTATGGAGACCAATGCTCTCCACTTGTCAACAACATCACAAAAATGTCTTTCTTCACAGGCACAAAACTGTCAAAAGAATGTCGACAGGTCAAATAAAAAATGCCTAAAGCAGCAAACTGTGCAACGGAAACCACTTCACCCAATTTGATGTACCAAAGAAACATTTCTTGAAATAAGTATAGTTGCACTTCATTTTAGCAGGTAAGTAAAATTATCCTCCAATGGAACAAGTATTTTTGCACTTAAAATAAGAAAAACATCTCAAAGCACTTTAAATTAGACACTTCTTCTACTTTCAAGTAAAACAAATACTTGTTCCAATCTACTTTTTGCGGTATGATAGCCGCTCATTGTAATTTTCTTTATTCTTCTGCTGCTGAAAGGAGGGTTTACTGCCACCTACTGCAGGGGTTCCCAAACTTTTTTGGCCGCGACCCCCAAAATGAACATCTGAAAGACTCGGGACCCCCACTGTAAAACATAACTTCCTTTTCTAACTATTTCACCGGAAAAACATTAAAAATATATGTATTATTGCATTTTTATTTTGTTATTTGGCCCCAATTCACAAATATATGTTGTCCTAAACTAAACGTCACATTAACAAACACTGTTATTTTGTCTTTCTATTTTATCTTGAATTCAGGCCCAGGTTAGGGCCTCGCGACCCCACTGGGGGCCCCGACCCCCACTTTGGGAACCACTGACCTACTGGACTGGAGTGTGGACATGGGAATTATATTTTTGATAAATATTTAGAATTGAACTAATGTGGATAGAAGAAAGTGTCCCAGTTATACCTCATAATATCTTGTTCCTCATCATGAGAACAGTTCCAACCTGCCAATTTTAGGTCAAAGTTCAGAGGTCACTCTCAGGCTCTACTTCACTTTCTGTAGCTTTGAACTTTCCCACTCTGCCACTGGTCTGTGGCAACACTAATAAGATAAGATAATTTAAGATAATTTATACCTTCAAAGACTTGTACACACAACTCATAACCGTACATCATATATTTAATTCTGTAAACTTTAGTTTAACTTGCAAAGTGCTTGGTACTGATTTTTTTTCATCATCTTTGAAGTGCTTTTTTCACTTTAAGAGTGTAGGATAAGAAATGCACCCTTGCAAGTCAGAGTGATATCCCTCTCTGCATCTACATAAAGAGGAATATCAGCCTCGAGAGACCACTTATAAAGAGCAGAGCCTCGACAGTCAGTATTTAAGCTGCTTTGGTTGTTAGTGTCGCACTATTAATGATGCAGCAAGCCCCACAATATGTTTTGGGGTTCAAAACTTAATAAATAAGGGAAGGAATTAGATATACATTAGCCATCACACAATAACCACTGGAAAGGGTCAGTTTGACATTAAAACTACACCATTAACGGTAAATTATTTATTGCCAATATTCATTGTACAACGAAATGTATATCAGATGGACGGTATAGGTCTACAACTACAACTCTGTGCACTGCCACCGTGAATCAACCTGAGCAGCATGTTTTGGAGGTATAGGGGAAACCGGAGCACCTGGAGGAAACCTACGCAGACACCGGGAGAACATGCAAACTCCACACAGACAGACCCTTCCCAGTCCGGGACTTGAACCCAGGACCTTCTTGTTGTAAGGCAAGAGCGCTAACTTCTCAGTCACCATGCCGCCTGGGAGACAAAATTGACCACTGCATAACAAAGATGTTTTCACGTGATGTGTCTCAACATAAATTTATAAAGAATAAAGTTTGAAGATATTAGTTGCTCAAATTTTTTTTACATGTAGTAGTCTTACTCCTAACCGATTACTTTTTGTCTTCTGCAAAACAGTTAACAAACCTAGACCAAATACAGTCAACAAAGAACACATGGCAACAGAAGCGCCTCCAAATCAAAAGGTCTAAAGTATCTGCTCATTAGTAACCTGCCTGTGCACGTTTGCCCAGTTCACCTCCGAAGACCGAGCCCCTTCGTTCCCAGGCCTCAGACCCTTGAACCCTTTTATCTGCTCCCTGCGGTCACACTAACTAACGCGGGGTCGGGACGAGAGACAGGCCAAAGGATGGAGACGGATGAAGATACAAGTCATGTCACAGATGGTTTTACATGTGTCTGTTTTTAAATGGGATGTACTTTTATCACATTCCCTTTTATCAAATTCAGTCACTTCCACCCATCTGTGTACGACGCTCATGCGATAAATGCAGCTGTGATTTGATAAAGATGACTTGAACTGATGAAAACGACTGTGATTTGATTAAAAAAAAAAAAAACCTCTATCAAAATGCTTGTTTTTTATCAATATGAGTCATTTTACATCTGTCACTTTTTCTCAAATTCACAAGACCTTTTATCAAATAGTTTTTGTTACTTCCACCCTTCATAGGACCACACCTCCCCGCTCTCTCGCCAGAAGGTTGCCACCCTCTTTATGCTGGACGTTTACTCGCCTCGTTCTCTCGTTCTTTGTCTCTGTGCCCCACCCTCCCTCTTTTAAAAAACTGTATTTTATTCATGTCACCTTTACGTATTTCAATAAAGCCATGCATTCAATATCTGAGGTTGTGGTCCTTGCCAGTGAAATGTGATTCAGTGGTGGGGCAGCCAGGCGCGTTCATGCCTCACAGCAAGATTCAGGGTTTGACTTCACGGCCGGGCAGGGCCTTTCTGTGTGGATTTTGCATCCATGCATTTGTTGTCTACATAGGTTTTCTCTAAATGCTCTGGTAGCCCCTAATACTAAAAACATTTACAATAGGATCCCCTGTGAGGCCAAGACTCCCCTGAAAAATTAATTCTTTATCTCATTGAGACATTCCTGGGGCGACAGTGGCGCAGATGGTAGAGCGGGTCGTCTCATGATCGGTAGGTCGGGGGTTCGAATCCCGGCTCCTGCAGGTGCAGACTGTCGTTGTGTCCTTGGGCAAGACACTTCACCCAATGCCTAAGTGTGAGGGGTTGGTGGTGGTCGGAGGGACCGTTGGCGCAGATGTGAGCAGCCTCGCTTCTGTCAGTCTACCCCAGGGGAAACTGTGGCTACAATACGTTTGTGTAGGTTCTGTACCACCATCAGCATGGAGTGAATGAGCCCCCTCCCTTTCATGTGTGAAGCGCTTTGGGTGTGACTATGTCATATGAAAAGCGCTATACAAATAACATTCCCTTTCCCTTTCCTGAATAAGTTACGGTCAAATAAAATAAATAAAACCTCAGTTGCTACTCGCAACAGAGACGTAGCTCACTTAACCCAAAGTTTGATGGTTCAGTCCATGCCGCTGGTATGGACTGAACCATATCCATCACAACAGGGAAGCCTATCTTCCCATGCTTTTCTGGGTTATTCCATCAAGTGCCATCCCACACCAATGGGGCTTCAGCCTCTGGCCCTATGCCATAGCTGTTGTCATCTCCAAGGAATTCCACATAGAGAAGTCCACTAAGTGGATTT
>OMNZ01019928.1:0-17906 GCA_900303255.1 Lesueurigobius sanzi | reverse complement strand
AGAGACAGTGTTGCTACATATTTTACACATTTTAAAAAATAGATTAAAATAAACAAGGATTGTCTCTAAAAGTGGCTAGTCCCCAAAAATGGAGACCTTAGGGCTTAAGAGGTTAAACTTAAAAACTTTTGCATATTTTTCTTCAATGCCACGTGACCTCCGAATTGAAATCAGTCGAGTCCTTGTGAGCTCCTCCACAGTTCCCTGTGACACCTCTGGAGCGGTGGCTGTGTGGAGCAGATTGTGTGTTTACAGATTGTGTGTTTACAGATTGTGTGCTTACAGATTGTGTGCTCGCTGGCAGCTGCTGGTTTGGGCACCGCTCTGTCAATAGCTGATGGGCAGAGGTCCTGTGTGATTGTGTAGCGCTAATTCAATTGTATCGATGCGTGTCTACAACACCAACGGGAAGTCCTATTGAGAACCTGTCAGCCATTGATTTCTTACGTAACACTCGCTTACATTCGCCCCTTTGTTCATGTGCCGCTCAATGTGACACGAGCAGCTAGAATTACAATCAGGAGGCACAGTCGGCATGAGAAAACCATTCACAGGTATGATGAGACGGCTGATTGTTTTAACAGTGAAGTACCATACTGTATGAAGAGGCATTTTTCACTAATACTTTATTTTAGGGCTGTCACTAACGATTATTTAGGTAATCGATTATTTTTACGATTAATCGATTTAATCGGTTGGTGCAAAAAGGTGCATGGAAAGTGTAATTGTTAAAAGCTTTTTGCACATGAAGCTAAAGTGACACCGTTTGAGGACGTCTTGATGGACTAAAGTTAAAGCTAATGTTTGTAGGATGCTCTTTGTACAAGTTCCACATGTCATTCCTCATTTGAAAGCTAAGAACCTCTAAAATTCACTCTGGGATTGTAAAAGTGAGAGCGAGAGAGTCCTCTTTCAGCTCGGATTAGATCATGATCCAATCAGAGCAAAAATATTTGCAAAAAAAACTTCTAGAACCAATGCCTTCAGAGTCAACATAGTTTTTTCACAAAAAATACAAAATTTTGATGTAATTCTTACTCTGTCTGAGTCTGTATATCCCAGAAATGATTAATCGATTACTAAAATAGTTGACAACTATTTCAATAATCGATTAGTTGACGATTAATCGATTAGTTGTTTCAGCCTTACTTTATTTGTTTTTTATTGGTATTTTATTGTGACGTAACAAATACAGCGCTGCACATGGTTCTTTTGGGACGCTTCCTTTGGCGGTGTTATACAATTATCACAGTTTCTCTCTGCACATTGGATTATTTAATCTGTTGCTGACTTCATGTATTTTTGGTTCATGTATTAATGTTGAGTGGCTCCATTTGGACTCGCACGTACGACTGCTCATGAGAAACGATTTACCCCGGTTTCTAAAATGCTCACGATTAACCTAAGCTTTCAATACCGCGGTGTTCGTAAAATTGGTCCCTATTTAGCAGTTCTACTCACTCTCGGATGTTATTGCTCCTAGACAATATATTGGAGTAAAAAAATATATATATAACCTTTCCATACGTTATACAAGAGTGCATCTTCAGTCACTCGACATGCTGTGGTGGTAAGCTACTGCATAACCTTTATTGTAACTTACATTCTAAAATGATCCTAACATGTAACAACCAGAGCCATCTCCATTTTAGTAGTTTAATACAAAATACTTTGATGTTTGGTGTTCTTCAGAGGAGACAAAGGTCACAGGAATGATGTCCTCTTGATTGGTCAGGTGGCAATATGTCATCGTGTCTTGCTTCTTCCTGGTCTGCAAACTAGTCTAACTGAAACCTGAGAGTGGTTTAAAATGTTTTTAGATTAGTTCTTAGTTTTTGGAGCAAAGAGTGGGCCGTTGGAATATTTTTATCGCGTTTTATTGTTGTGCTTTTAACGCATGTTTTGGAATTGTGATTTTATTACTGTTTTAAGTACACAACGCCATGGGTTTCTCTAAGCAGCCTTTTAGATTAGATAGAGTAAGTTGAGAGTAGATCTTAGGTTAAATAAAAACAAAGGTAGTCTTGATATTGAATGGCACAGAGCGGGGTGGGACCAATATTTGTAGCTCCTCCCCCTACTTAATATCAGGCCCACCTGGTCGACTCCATCCTCAGTCTGTTGACAAAGCTCCTGGGATAGGGAGCGAAACATTCAGTTCCTCAAGCACAGTGTACAGATGAAGACTTGCTTTGTCTACGATTATTGATCGATTGATTCTTTATCTGTTCAGCACAAAGTAAAGATCAAGGTACAACCATGTCATTCTCTCAAAGCCCAGGTCATAAACCATAACCTTTGCGGATTCATCATTTTCCACCCACTACAAAACAACCGTTGGCCCCTCTGACCACCACCAACCACTCACTCACACAGTACATTGATACAGGTAGTGGTGGAAGTGTCTTGCCCAGGGACACTACGGCACAACAACAATCTGCGCCTGTGGGAGCTGGGACTTGGAACATGCTCTTTTGCAAGAACTTGATAAAACGATAAAATACCAGTTCCTGAATTTCCTATATTTAATCTTTTATGTTGCGCTGTGGTTTCTCAGTATAGTGAATTTATTGTAATTCCCAAAAGTGGATATGAAAGTATGAGCAAAGAATGTTTCCACTTGGACATTTTTTCCGAGCTTATGTCCCAGGTGGTCTTGTGGAAAGGGTGTAGCCTATACATAAATAACATTTCCTCCCCACCTGCTTGGGTCTTTTGTTGGTTTCTGATCTGCTTAGCGTATAGAAGTTGAGTGGTCGGGTCCTCAGCGAGAAGTGCTTTGAGAAAGGCCTGATTGTTGGACCAAGAGTTTTGGAAAATCCCCCTCGGTGTCTGCAGCCGTCAGCGCTGGCAGGTACCTCTCCACTCGGGACTGGAATGTGTTTAACTTCGGGCTCCTTTTTAGAGAAACTATTGATTCATCTCCAAAATCCTTCAGCAGCAGTGAGCCACTTGCAGAGAACTGATCCACTAAATATTGAAATTGCCCTGCTGAGGTTTCTTAATCCCCAAACTACCCCACATAACAATCTTCTTTTTCATGCCTTTTAAGTGCACCAATACATTAGAAGACTGTTGAGACATATTATGAAACTTAATGAGTACCCCCTATATTGTAGGCTAGTTGAACCTTGTGTATGGCTTTTCCTTAGCTTTCCCCTTTTTATTCTTTTACAAATTCTGCCATTGTACATCATGGATATTTCATTAGTTATTGAGTAGTTAGGATAATAAGTCAGTGGGGTGTAATTATTTTGAGGGCCAGTATATGCTTGAGGGCTGGATTAGGCCCTCAGAATTAGGCCCTCAGAATTCATAGAATATGAATGATAACGCAGAAAATGTTTTTTCCACACATGGTTAGTGGTTGTGTCAAAGAACAGAGTTTACTCTTTTGAAATCATAATGAAACAGAAACTACTCAAATGTCCCTGATCTAACGTTTACATGACCTTCAACAACTGCCAGGAAAATTGTTCAGGAGCAAAGAAAAACTCACTTCACCTGAAATACAGGACTCTCTGAAGGAAAAAAAAAGTTTGTTTCAAGATGTTCAATATGTAAACTTTTGATCAGGGACATTTGGCTAGTTTCTAGTTAAAAAGCATAAACAAACAGGTTTTTGACAATAAATGGCTACACCACCACTACCCATGAGTGAAATAAAGGTTTTTGTGTCATCATTCATCATATTCTATGAAATGCATATTCTGCCAGGGTATGTAAACTTTTGAGCACAACTGTACTTGCTCTACATTACATTATTCATTCAGGCACCACACTTGTTGCTGGTAAGCAAGCAAACAAAGTTATTTATGTTGTTCCGTTTCACAGGAAAACTTAGTACAAAAAGACCAATAAAAATAGTTCCAACACGAGTGGACTGTAGCTGCCCTGGGACTAACTGATGAAGACGTGGCCTCCAGTTTGTGCCAATGGCCTCTCTGACTACCACCAATTTTACACACCACATTCATTGGTTCGTGAGGTGAAGTGTCTTGCCCAAGGACACTCTACAACACACTAGGACTGAAACAACTAATCAATTAATCAACAACTAATTTATTATTGAAATAGATGTCAGCTGGATTAATTGTTCCCTGGGATATACAGACTTAAGACGGAGCAAGAATGACATCAAAATGTTGTATTTTGTTGGAAATATTTTAGGTCTGATTGTTCCAAATATGAGATAAAGCCCTGACGATAATCTAATCAGAGCAGAATGAGCACTCCTTCGCTCTCTCACAATCCCAGACTAAATTTTAGAGGTTCTTAGTTTTCAAATGAGGAATGACCTGCGAAACAAAGACACAGACATTACCTTTTAAGTTTACTCACTGTAGCTTCAATAGGCAAAAGGTAAAAAAATAAAAAATAAATCCCTACTAATGACATGAAAATCTTTGACGCACTGCAGCCTGCGTGACGTCTGTGCAACACAATGGGTGAGTCAACATTTTCCTTCAAATACGGGAAATGATTTGCATCTTTTCCCTAATATCCCGGTGTGCTGTGACCAGACAGACCTGTACTTTGTTCTAATGACCCCTCCTGCCAGTGTAAACATTACATATTAGTCAAAGAAGTGGGCGTTCATGACTAATCTTCAACTTCAGACGGTGCTGACGTGACGACCCCCCCCCCCTCACCCGTAACTCTGCCTAAGCTTATTCTGTCCTTGGAATAATACGAGCGTCCATTTGCATAAAAACAAGCAGCCGAAGCACAACCCGTTCTTCCTGTTATGAGTGACGTCTTTGCTTCACCGGCAAAAGTTGCTCCGGCTCTGACTGCGGGTCCACGGAACCGAGCGTCCAGAGCGGCGCCTCAAAGCCGCTGTTATTGACCGACTAATGAAATGCGTCGGAGCTACCAGGAGATTATTTATTTAGCCTTCGGTGTTGACTTCCAATGAAAGAGAGGGAAGTGGATAATCGTTAGAAAGTCCATTAGAACAAACGATGATTAAACATTTGGCCTAAGTATGTGGAGGGTGCGTTGTAACAGGAAGTTCAAATGTCCTTTTGGGGAAATACAGCTTTTCGCTATCACACTATCAATGATTTATGGTATTGTAATAATAATAATAACAGTAATAATAAAACTACAATGTTTGAATATGCGGGTTAATCATTATTTTTTACTTTATGCCAGCGGGAAGTTGAGTAAGTGTTGGATAAATATTAAATGGTCTTTCTTCATTAGGTTTCTTCTTGGGTTAAGACCTGTTTGAGTCCAAGACAGTAGCTTTGACATGCTTCCCTCATGGTTTAGTCCTGATTTAATCCTGGTTAAGTCTGTCATATTGTCCAAATTTAGACCCAGTTTTCTCTTGGTTTATTTCTGATTGAGTCCGTTAGATCTGGTTTAGTCCTGGTTTATCATTTCATTCTGTCCCTGCTTTACGCCTCGATATCAGTCTCTGTGCTTTAGTCTGATTTAGTCCTGGTTTAGTCCTGGTTTAATCCCGACGGTAGAAGCAGTGAGTGGAGAAAAGTATTTGAGCTCAGAGCTGCGTTAAACATGAAAACCACCGAATCACGATACGACGATGTTACCAAAAAAAGCAGATCGTCACGGAGACCAGATCACGATTTATGTCATCATGTCGTCCCAGCCCTACCCTAAAGTGGGCATGACGCGGCAAACGTTGTGCACAGCTGCTCAGAACCAGTAAAATGTAGAGTTTCCTGTTCCATCTACAATGAAATGCACGAGACAATATGTAGGTACAGATCGGAGTACTTTAGCAGTATCAGCCAAAGCAAGCAGGATTACTCAAAACTGCGTGAATGAAGTGAAATACTGCTCCAGGAACATCACAACTTGTTTAAAAGCTCCTTTTAAAACTCTTAATTTGAATACTGTGTAAATGTCTTGTATTAAAAAGTTGTTTTTTTGATGGATACTATACATCTGTCTGAGCCTCAAAGTGACTGACAGCAGCTCTTTATAGGTTTGTTGATTCTGTTGAAGGGCTGCTTTGAGGAAAATGAATGAGGAGGAGAAACTGGAGCTGCAGAGGGATCACAGAGGAGACTGAAGTCATTGTGTTTCAGGAAGTAGACGGGCCCTGGTTGTGGAGATACACAAAACAAAAGAGCTTTGAAAACACTGCTCACGTTTTCTGCGCCTATTATGATGGAAATATCATGCTGTGTGATGCATAGATTAGATTACAATGTACAAGGGGCTACTAAACCGAGTCTTTGAATGTGCAACTTTAATCTGGCCGATGCAACTAGATAGATGTATTGTCCCTACCTCACAATGGCATTAGAGCTGGGACAATACATCTTTTTGCAATATATCACATTACACCTTTTCCGCAATACCATTACTAAGTATTGATTGATATTTTCAAAATATTTAAAGCGTTAAACAGCTATTTGCAAAAGCCTAGATCCTGGTTTATAGGCTGCAAAGTGTTGGAAGGCTTTTTCGTCTTGCACTCCTTTCATTTTTCAGGAACCGTTACACTGCACTTTGTGAAACCTATATTTTGTTACACTTCAATAAATGTCAGACGGAATTTGGTTTATAACTTTTGGACTTTTATTTATTCGTTGTATTGCAATACCTGTTATATCGGTGCCTACAAAATTGTGTCACGACAAAAGCGTATGGTCCCAGCCTCCCGCAAAGGTGACCAGACTTGATTGCCTTCTCAAACTTTTCTCTTGTACAATGTTAAACCCAAGAGTTGACAATGTCGTTTCCACACTAAATTGTCCCCAAGTTTGACAAAGACAAAAACAAAAGAGCCATCAACACCTGAAGTAGCCCATGAACCATCAGTGGTACCCTTGGCCACAGTTTTAGAAACTAGTTTTTCCTTTCCATACAGAATACACATCTTGCACTGCTTCGAGGTTTCCGGGCTATAAAATACATGGATTCCTTAAATAATTCCAATTCATGTTTGATGCATTGTAGTCCTTGTGTAAATGTACTCAGTGAAAGTAGGTTGGTTTCCATGTAAATAATGTACTGTATTGATTCGGGCTTCACACCAGCATTAATTGTATTGACAAAACGTGAGGAGGTTTCGTTGCTGTTGGCGTTCAGGCACTGTCAGAGGAGCGTAACTTCCATATGGCACCACAGATGCAGCTTTCCCACTCATTATTCAAAGGAAATGTAAAGGAAAATCACTCGCCTGAACTGGACCATCTGAACTCAACGGTGTCAAATCTAGGATGAATCTGGAGGCAATACCAGGACAGAAATATGACTGCACTAGTGCCGGACTAACCTGAGGACTAAGCCATAACTGAACCAAACCAGACCCATTTAGGCCTAAACACACACAATTACTATAGTTGCTGTATATTATATTTGCTACTTTTAAAATTATTTTTTTATACATTGTACATATGATGCCTTTATTCTATTATTATATCACAAATCAATCAATAATATATAAGTCTACATTTGCTGCTCTCCTGTCCTGGCAGAATTGACTGTATCCACTATTGACTACAAAGCAGTCTCTTTAAAATCCATGATGTCATCAAAGTATTGTGATACATGGGTTTCGATACAATGCGTGTATCACAAAAATGATGTATTGTGACTAGGGCTAGGTGATATGATGATAAAAATCGAATCGTGATCTGATCTCCATGACTGCTTTTTTGGGACCATTGTCATATTGTGATTCTACTGTCAGGATTAAACCTGGAGAAAACTAGTTCTAAACCAGGTCTAAAATCAGACAGTATCACGGACTGAATCTGGATTAAGCCAGGACTAAACCAAGAAGTAAACAAGACTTAAGCAGAGACTGAAATCAAGGTCTAAACCAGGACCAAACTGAAAAGACTAGACCAGGGACAGAACCTGGATGAAACTCAGACTAAAACAGGTCTTACCCAAGACTAAACCACTACGACGCCAGGTCTAAAGCCAAGAAGAAGCAGATGGCTTTAGATCGAAATCGTGATAAACTGTATATAAATAAAGTAAGATTTTTTTTTTGACCATATCGCCCAGCACTAATTGTGACATACTTTAAAACGATGTTGTCACATCCCTATAGTTACAGTCATGGACAAAGGTGTTGCAGGCTCGCAGTACATCGGTTTCAGCACATACCCGTCTCTGTGTCAGCAGTTGGGTCCTGGGTCTCCTGCCGTAGAGTTTCATCTCATTCAAACATCGACGGGTAGTTCACACTGAAACAGGGGTACTGTGAGCCTGATCTATTGATTATTTACATCGAGTAATCGGATAAGTATTTTACTTGTATTGAAAAAACAAAATTTCATGTCTTTAGAGCAGATTTTGGAAGGAGAACCACATTTCTGAGAGAAATCAAATAAATGTTGAACAATAATAGCTTTCACATCATGTACATATTAGATTTGGACATGTTTACATGATCTCTGGAGATAGACTTGCTGAACATTAACATGCTGTTAATGTTTATCCACAATTTTAGACAGTTTTCTTCCCCTCTTCCTGTTCCTCCATTCTTAGTATGACAGGCACAGACCAACAATTCAAAGATAGAATCACACACCTTCCACTGTTCTAATACACACAAAGGAAATGAACAGCTCTATACCAAATGATTTGCAATTGCGCTAACTTTCTGGGAGAAATGCTTTCGTCCATGACTGCGTGTACATTCCTTTACCTAAACTAAAACCCATTGAGCCAGGGCTGAAGCCAATCAGGACAGAACCAGGACTTACTCAAGGCTAAATGAAACTCAGGGCAATGGTCTTGATCACAATTTGAAAATCATGAATTTATGTACACGCAAAAAAACTGAATGAGCTCTGATTTTGTTTGTGTGTGTCTGTGTGTTTGTGTGTACTAAGGGAGACATTGTATTAAAACACAGTCCCACCAGCACAGACTGTACAAGTCCATCAGACCTAGAATAATCTGTCCCCTTCGCCGATGCGCTCCGAGACCTCTTTTATTCTGAGCTTACGTGTGCTAATATCAGAACGCTCCGTGCTGCTCGAGGGGACAGTCAGAGTACAGCTCTAATAAAACGAGCCGGTCTGGGACAAGGCTGAGACTCCTGCGTCTTTCATTGTATTATTTTTTTTTTCTTTTGCCTAAATCAATGTTATCAAATTAGATTAATACGAGACTGGGACATAACAGTGGGTATCCAATTCCATTACGGCCTCTGCCAAAATGTCACCAGACTCATTTATTAGTTGAACACGTTGGACGCAAACGCTGAATGAAAGGAATTTCTACTTCTTGGAGATTCTCGTCGAGCACGTTTTACTTGTTTTTCCCCTTTTAGAACCACGACTGCACATTTGTCTATGTAGCATAATATGTAGCCTATGTTTACAGAAATTTCCACCTTGACTTGCAGCTTTCCATTTTCACTCTGCAGGAAAAACGTTTTGTTTGTTTGTTATGAGCCAGGTTGCTCTTAACATATAAACTTTCACCTGGAAACGAATAAATGGCCGAATCTTAATGAGAAGTTGTTTAATTATTGAACTGACCAAATTTCCACTTCAGTAGCTCCCACATACTCCAAACCTTAAATATGTACTTAAGCATATTCAGAGGGATTTTTCAATATCTATTTCCGAACCTGATTTCGTCAAGTTTTGAACCCAAAAATGAGCAAATCTTAGTAGCCTAAATCCTATATTAACAAAATAAAATCACACATTACAAAATAAAATCACACATTATTAACATTTAGTCATCCAAAAATAGGCATGGTCACGTTGGTCAGCCATTTTTACACATGAAATTCCTTTTGTTGAACTCTCTAAATGAAGGAAAACAAATATTTGTCAGCAAAAAGTTTTAAATGATCTCTAAATGCTCTATACGCCCACACCTATAATCTGGGTATCCTTTTGTTATACATCCCCAATGCAGTAGTCGCGTATGAATTTATTCCCACATCCTTTTTGACGACATGGAGACAGCGCGATTGGCCTGTATGGATATCTCTATGACAGTATTTGACAGTGTTGGACAGCTGCTGGACGTTTCTCTGTAGCAGGTGGACACTCTGCGCTCATCTTTAAAATAACTCAGTTTGACGTTGATGGATTTGACATAAACTCGTCGAAATAGGAGTCTGTTTTTATCGCGGCGCAGATGCGATAGGACGGGGAGCTAATTACCAACTTAACCACACAGAAAGAGTCATTATCTGAAATGGGCCGTCTCTTGGGCGACAGACGAAGATACGTTGATATTGGGATAGTAATGGGACAGTTTACTCCGCAGTCGTAGGCATCTTCAAATCTTCAAGCTATCGAAATAAGCAACATTGTTCTTCTTTCCAAATGAAAATGTTTCTCACTCCTTCCAATGACCTCCTCTATGCTACTTTTTTTGCCGTTTCGAGTTCGTGTTGCACCAGTGAGCTGTGAATTCGGTCTTGCCTTCTTAATCCAGGGCATTGCAATAGCATTAGTCAGTGGCCATGTTGCTGTTAAGTTGCAGTTCTGATGAAGTGAAACTAAAACTTGTGTTTAACTTCTCGGTATGGCCGCTGCAGTCGAGGGAGAAAGTGTGGCGCGCATGATAAGATGAAAACAGAAGAAGCATGCCGCCTTGCTGTGAAGGGTATATTTGGTTCTTCATGCCTTCGTGCACACATTTGCCTTTGCATGTTGAGCACACACGGACTAAGAATATCTATCATGATCCTGGTCATGCTTCTACATGTACAGTTGTGCTCAAAAGTTTAGATACCCTGGCAGAATGTCAGGGTATGTATTTTATACAATACGAATGATAACACAAAAACCTTTGTTTCTCTCATGGTTTGTGGTTGCGTGAAGCCATTTATTGCCAAAAAACATGTTTGTTTACGCTTTTCAACTAGAAACTAGCCAAATGTCCCTGATCTAAAGTTTAAAACCAACTTACGTTTTCCAATTTTGTCTGAGAGTCCTGTGTTTCAGCTGAAGTGAGTTTTTCTTTGCTCCTGAACAATTTTCCTGGCAGTTGTTTAAGGTCATGTAAACGTTAGATCAGTTGAGTAGTTTCTGTTTCATTATGATTTCAAAAGAGTAAACTCAGTTCTTTGGCAATAAATGGCTTGGAACAACCACTAACCATGAGTGGAATTTTTTTTTGTGTTATTCATATTCTATGAAAAATGGCCAAAAGATTAAAATGGGATGCCAACTTTTGAGCACAACTGTACTACACCCCTCTGAACATGACAAGTAAATTGTTAGTCATGGTTTAGTCTTGGTTTTTCTTTTCCAGATGAATCTTGGTTTAGTTTAGGTCTTGCTTTGTTAGTCCTGGTCTTGGCCTTTTCCTGTCCAGATTTAGACCCTTATTGTTTGTTTGTTAAAAGATTAGACCGGACAGTTCATGGTGAAATGGGCTGACGAGCAGGGAGTTCATTGTCAGAGCCGGGACTCAAACCCAAGACGCGGTTTAGACCTGGTTTAGACCTTTACCAGGCCTGGGGTAATCCTGATTTAGTCCTTTTCCAGTTTAGCTGGACATGTCATGGTTTCGTTCTGCTTTGTATAGCCCTTTCATTCCTGATATAGAATGTTTTTTTATTTGACTGTTTTGGGAAGATTGTCATTATCTCACTGCCACCCTACAACCCCCTTTGACTTTAAGAACATCAGCAAATATGCAGCTATAGTTACACTTAATTGCACATTTTAGTGAAGTGGTTTCTTTCGAAGGAGATAATTTTGTTTAAATATACAGTTACGATCAACACGAGCCGACTGCTAAGTGACTATTGTCGGCCAGTAGTGCGTGTTTGTGGGAGACTTTTGGCTAACTTTAGATGTATTCAGTCAGCAGCTCGAGCACTTTGGAGCACTGTAAGCTATTAGAGAGAGAGAGAGAGAGAGAGAGGAATCCTGTTTAATTTTTAATTTAAACATTACTGTCCTGTAGAGTTTTGGCTTTAGGCTTGTGTCCAGAGAGTGATTCCTCTTTAAATGCAAACAACATGTGCTAATTCTGTATTTCTGGTGTAAAAATATGTAAAAATATTGTCTACAAGTTTACCTACTGAAAGCTGTTAATGATTGGATTTCGAAAATTTAACAAGTGACAGATTTTTACACAAAAAATGATTTGTCAGACGGGTGTAGCCTTTTTTCATTGTCTGTGCCACAAAATGATTCATATTGATTCACAAACACGTTTTTTAAGGAATAAAAATCATCCTTTGGTTTCATCTGGTTTAACCCTGATTTAGCCCTGGTCTAGTCCAGTTTTTGAATCATTTTATCCCTGATTTAGCCCTGATTTAGTCCTAGTTTATCACTACTTTAGCTCAGTTTTAGTCCCGTGGTCTAGTCCTCATGTAAACTGATGTGGACCGGATTTCATCCAGTTTTAGCCCTGGTTCAGTCCTATAGTTTAGCCCAGTTTTAGCCCTTTTGGTTAATTTTATTAAGAAATGTGCCTATCAGCCTAATATAGGGTGACCAGATGTCCCAGTTTGCCCGGGACAGTACCAGTTTTAAGCCGTTTGTCCTATGTCCTCATGACTTTCTCCAAAATCATGGTTTTGTCCCAGTTTTAGACCAGATCTGTCCCAGAAGTCCCAGTTTTGGCCAATCTTTGGACCATGTACATGTCAATTATAAAGTATAGACCAATAAAAAAAATCTCCATTGATTGTTGCATGTCATTAAAATTAGACGTTAAAAGTCCTTTTTAACTTATTGTTTGTACATGTTGTAGTAGTAATAACACAAAAACTTGGCTGCTAGTTCTTGAGTGAAAATAGCTTTCACAAACATATACTTTTACAATTAACTGAAGGAGGACACAACTATTTCATTCCATCAGTAGGAAAAGTATCAAATACAGGACCTTTACGATTTCAAATTTGTGTCCCAGTTTATAATTTGGAAAATCTGGTCACCCGAGCCTAATACAGTATCTACTCATAATATGATGTTTTAGCTTGCAAAACAATATAAAGAGGAGCCAATCTTTTGAACGGCTCTTTGAAATGAACAGATCCCAAAGACTGGGCTGCCTGTAAAGAGCCATAAATCCCCGCACTACTACCCGCCGCCACGTGTTTTACGCAGAAAAATATTCCAAAGTTGCAAATTAGTGACAGCTGATGTGGGATTATCCATTTTTATTGTTATTTGCTCCACCACAGGGAGGAAAAAGGCCTTTTTGCGGAAATATGTGTGTGTTTTTTTCAGGCGTAGATTCATTCAAACCTATGGCAACCTCATTTTATTGTCAAACAACATAATTTATTTTTATTTCACTTCCACCGTCATCTCTAAGCTCTACCAAATGTGTGGACACCAAGATTAGCCATGTACACCTTGGATGTAAAGACATGATTTTTGGAGAAAAAGGCCTAGGGCTTAAGAGGTTAAGATGCTAACAAATCGTTAGCAACAGTGATTAGCTTGCATGTCTAACACAATGCAATTTAAAACCTCTTCTGGCAACTGAAAGGTGGCGTGTAAAAGTGTGAATCTTTCTGTGCGTGTGGAAGTGGCGCGGAAGTGGTTTGAACTTTAAGATGGATATTTTTATCCGTTTCTCCCAACTGTAAGTCCAGTAAAAGCTGTCTGTTTTCCGCTGGTATGGCGTCCGGGCTCCTGAACCGATACTTCATGTACTTCATGTGAAAACCTGCTTCCTCTCTCCTGTTGCTCGACGGCTCTGTCATGTTTCGTGTCGATGACGTGACATTGCGTCCCTCCGGGTGCTCGGCTGGATCACGTGACCGTATTGTTTTGCTCCGGTCTTGATTGGGTCCCAGTCGTGCCGTCGCTTCCTGTTGTTGCCTCTGTCCCGGCGAGGAGCCTCTTCCTGTTCACACAAGCTCAACAAACAGCTGCTCTGATCTGAACCAGGACAGGAACAAACGAGACCATTTAAGAGAGCGGTCTACAGGGAGCGCATTGTTTCACCCTGCAAATAAATATTGTGGTGGTATTTAGTAACATAGCGATTAACTAAACGATTCGACACAGTGCTTTTAAGCCAAAATTGTTTATCCCATCAAATTAAAACAACCGAAATATCAAAATCAGGACCAAAACATTGCTAAAAATTGAACAAAAGTCGTAAAATTATGGCTATGTGTAAAGCTCAGTCAAATGGAAGAATTTTTGCGACATATTGTGAAGGTTCTTTTTGTTTCTCAACCCAAGAGTGACTATAATTATTGATAGGTTCACCAAATTATTGTTGGAAAACCTGCAAATGAGGTGATGTTTTCCTACCAAAATACTGCACATAAATCTTCTTCAGCACCCGATAATCATGTCTGACTTGTAAAGAATTGTACATTTAAATGACTTTGAAAAGGATTGGATAGATTGAGATGGTGATATGTGCTTTAACTTTATCATTATCGTTGTTGCAAATCAAATCCATCCAGTTTTGCTCATGAATATTGCCCCCCCTTTTGTCCACCGTGTTGTGTCTAGGCCCACAGCGTTTCTTCCCGTCTCGCTCTGATGATGTCATTAAGAAAGCCGTGTCATAACTCACTCCTGGGACAAGAATGTAAACAGTCTGCTGCAGCGCTGGTATCACAGGGCCTCAGTAAACATGCCCCTGTTGCATCATGGGTTTTTCTTATTTGCCCTTAACATGCTTTTTGTTTTCGCTTTGTTGTACGTTGTTGTCCATAAGAGAGAACTTTGTTAGGAAAGACTTTTTGAAATATATTCTTTATTAACCATTGTAGGCAAAGATCCTTCAGTCTTCATCTGTACTCTGTAGTTGAAGTGTAGGACGTTTCACTCTTCATCCAAAGAGCTTTGTCAGCACTGAGCAAAGTTGGACACCAGTGGATTTCTGTAGACCAGTAGGAGGAGTTTATCTGTAGGTCCCACATCTCTTTGTTTTAAAGGCTACTCTCACCAAGAGAAAAACAAGCTTTGTTGTCAGTCTCAACGACCCTACTCATTGAAATTTAAATAAATTACGCTTTCGTTCCTTAAACCTGACAAAAACTAGTTTGGGGAAATAGTTTGGGTGCAACAATCTGATTCGGAAGCTGGATAATTGGGAATATTTCATTTCATTTCTTACTTTTACTCATATTACTTTGAGTAGAAGTGCAGAGCTTTCAAACTCGTACCTTGTACTTTTGAAAGCCTATGGTATTATTGCGTAATGTGGGTAAATCTATAGCCTAAAGTGTTGCAGCGCACGCGATTGAATGAAAGGGCAAACACATTATGGCTTGGACTCGCTGCAGACTCAGAGACGCATTTACAGCTAGTGTTTTCCCCCCCGTCTCAAATGGACTATTGCCCTCAAGTCCATACACACATGACACTGTCTAAAAGCTGAATATCTGCTTTTGTGTTGAATTGTGGTCTAAATTACTATCACTATATTTGGTTGGGGAGTAAATATTCTCCCTAGCTTTCAATAGGCTTTTGTGGGTCTAAAAGGGGGTGTAATTGGATTAGATTTGGTCTTGGTTAGTTGTATTGAAACAGTGCATTGTTCCCTTCAGGATGCATAGACGTTTAATGATATGGGCTGATAAAGAAGCGACTGAGCAGACGAGAACAGGCCTAATGCTCAATGAAAAAGACAGAAATAGACTCTTGAGTCACAAAAAAGATTTGGAGGGTTTCACTAAGTTATTAATAGTCGCTGGCGAATCTAGAATCAAAAATAAGTACTTTTTTTTTGAAGATTTATTTAAGTGCAACACAATGCACTGTACAGTCATTGAATTGAGAGATATAACTTCAAACACCTTTTTATTTCGATCCATCTTTGCTGACAGTTAAACTACAATGGCAGATGACAAATATTTGACTCATAAAGTAAACTTACAACACGCTTGTCGAGGTTAATGAAGTGACTTTTTTAAAATGCTATTTCGTTATACCATAGTAAATCAGGGCCGTTCTTACCCATGTGTCAGACAGGAAAAAGTGCAAGCTGTTACAAACAATGCTCCTGTGGTCTGTGTGCCTTCAGCTGGAGAGACCACCAGGAAGAGGAGCTATTTGTGGGGGTGCACGGGTGCAGGACAGAGGCCTCCGAGGGCTGCTCGTGCTCGGGACGGTGCAGGGACATAGCAGCAGGGGGGCTCTCCTTCTGGGGGTTCCACATGGCAGGGGTCAGAACAACACAGGGGCAGGAAGTGAGCAAAGAAACAGACCAAACATTGGGCAGAGTGGTTGATTTGAGAATCTGTCATGAAAGGAACGCTTTTGAATTATATGCAATGCAAAACATAGACAATGCAAAACATGCTCCTAATGACCAGCGAGACACAGAAAATAACATTTTTGCAGTGGGTAATCAAAGAATGGATTTGGATGAGGACCTACCCGAATTAAATCCAATAATTAGCCTTTAGTCAACATCTTCATGGAGACGAGCTGGAGACGTCCCGCTCCCAGTAAAGTTTACAAGTCAGGTCTTAGGAGAGGAGCTGCACACATATGATCAAACATTTGTTGATCATATTTTTTGTATATTTTTCAACAAAAACAAATATCTGGAATAAAGTTAATTTATGTATTTTATTGGGTGAAATGTTACGCAGTGTAGGCGAACTTTTAAAGTCGTCAGAGGGACCAACAGATCCCCTTGTCCCACTGATTCCCACAACTTCTGTAGCGTGTCTTTCCCGCCATCTCAAGTTATCACTACTTTGTCAGGTTCATAAATTAACATCCTCTTTTTTCATTTTTTTTTCTTGTGAAGGTCCTCCCTTTAAGAGCCGCCTATAATTTCCAAACATCTTGTCCAAGTTTTCTCAGTCTTGGCTTGTTTTCTTGCAATACTGTGTAGCATAGCTGCAGCCTGACGACTTTTAGCCCTCGTAAATTTCAGGGTTTTCACTCATCCTTCACGCAACATTCTTTCTCTGGAAAATGTATCCCTTAAAATATTGCCAACGCCAACCCCGTGCGAGTTTACAGTTTCCCCATTTGCAAGTAGCCGCACAAATCACTGCACATCTTTTCTGTTTTACAGCCTTATATCCCGTCTGACTGTAAAGCTCCTTGTTATGCCGCTCTGTATGTCATTTCACGGTTTTCGGAGCGAGAGTCCCGGTCTAGACGCTGACTGAGGGATGTGCCGAGAATCGATTTGGACCGTGCAAGAGCAATTTCATGTCTGTTCGCGTGCCTTCAAACGCCGGCCCCCTCACCCCGCCGCTGTACTCATGTCCCGCACGTGTGTGATAGTGTGGCGTGCAGCGTATAGGACATCCTCAAGGGTACTCCGTCACCCCAGCATCGTCCTTCCTCTACTCGCCGCCGCATGACCTTCATTGTTCCCTTTTAAGTCTCAGGATGCCTCTCCTTATTGCTGAACACCCCCCTCAGGCCTAGCTTCCCAAGAGTCAGCATTTCCCTTCAGTGTCCCGTGGAGGGAAAACTCTGTTATTACTGTGCCATGGTCACTGCACACGGCTGGTATTTCAATGTGTCTTCAACAAATATCACCGTTTTAAAAAGCTTTAAGACTTCTGAGTACCGCAGCATTTACAGTTTTGTAGCATAGCATCTTTTTATGATTTTCTTTTAAGTGGTTCAACAATAGGGCTGGGTACCGTTCATGTTTTTTCGATACTAGTACTTTAACGATACTTGGTTTATGATACCGATACCTGAGCGATACCTTTTTCGATACCTATACTAAATTATTTCATTTCATCTACACAAAAAAGTAAATATCTAGAAGGTTAAATGACTCAAATTCATCTTATTTATCTAAATTTGAGCTGTTTTAGTGGCTCATTTGACCTAATTCTAACCACTTGTTTTGACTTGCTTCAATAGATTTCTACTTATTTCCTTTTTTATTTACAGTAAAATAATTTACCAATGGGGTAAGAAAATTGGTCTTTTGGCAGTTTTATTTTCCTAATTCAAGTGAGATTACCTTAGAATCAGTAAAAATTGGCATGAAATAAACCAAATAATCTAGATGACAGTAGT
>OMNZ01019918.1:0-15203 GCA_900303255.1 Lesueurigobius sanzi | reverse complement strand
TCCTATGATCGAGAGGTCGGGGGTTTGAATCCCGGCTCCTGCAGCTTCAGACTGTCGTTGTGTCCTTGCCACAGCCCGTATGAATGTAGTGAGAGAGTGAAAGGGCCGATGGCGCAAATTGGCAGCCTCGCTTCTGTCAGTTTACTCCTGGGCAGCTGTGGTGGGCAGCTACTACAATAGTAGCTTACCACCACCAAGTATGGAGTGAAAGAATAATGCAAATAATGTAAAGCGTCTTTGAGTGTCCAGAAAAGCGCTATATAAAACCAATGCATTATTATTATTATTTACTTTTTTATTTTTTCAGAACACGGACACACAAAAAAAATAGAGACAAAAACAATAAACAAGACATTCCCAATAGATCTGGACCTTGCCCCACTGTCCGAGCCGAAGTCTCCATGAAAGAATCGGAACAACCGTACGGGTTAGCATGCCCCAGCCCTAATTTTCATGCAACCATTCTGTTCCGATTGAGTATGATAGGCCATACTGCCTTTGCAGGGCAGGGCCTAGTCAGGACTTGGATGGGAGACCGACGGGGAAGGGCCAGGTAGCCTGAGTGAATGTAATGTGTGAGCGTTGGTGGTGGTCAGAGGGGCCGATGGCACATATTGGCAGCCTCGCTTCTTTCATTCTACCCCTGGAAGGCTGTGGCTATAGTAGCAGCTATACCACCAAGTATGGAGTGAATGAATAATGCCATGTGTGTCCAGAAAAGCGATATATAAAACCAGTGCATTATGATGAAGTCCCATTCCTTTCTCCCTCTGACACAACAGTTCTAGCTTAATACCATCAAATTACAATTCCACCCACTATCCCCTCCAACTAATTGATGATCATTAATTACAAAAACATACAAATCTGTTACGAACTTGGTGCCCTTGTATAAAGCAGCCCCGTTTTATTTTGAGCGCCGCACAAATAATTTATTGATGCAACTGTAGCCTTCCAGTAATTGATTATTCCAACTGTGTCCAGCCTTCCAAGAATCCATCAAGCACTCATTGACGCTATTGTTAAGTGTCAAGATGAGTTTTATGACCATATTGTGCCCATTCACTCTGATTTACATAGAGAAGTAGCTATTATGCCAATTGCAGCCTTTAACATGGACTCCCTGTTATTTCACTTTACGTCTCTGCCATATTGCTTTTAGTCTTCTTATTGTGAAAGCCTTGATGGTATTCAAACAATTCTACACCGTATTACGTTATGATTGGCAGGTAAACATAATGACAGCCCTAAACGCGTCATTTATTCCTTTCTTTGTTGGCGGCAAACTTTTCAGTTTCAGCCATAGTTACTTTTCGAGCTTTGTCTACGCATTCTTTCGCCGAGGCACACAATAACATGTTTTCCGTTCGCTTTTCTTACTTTTTCTAATGGCAGCTTTAGTGACAGAAAGTTTTTTGTGGTGCAAAACTGTGAAGATAGACATGTTTTGGGACGTTTTTGAGCCGTCTGAAATTGCTCCCCCGTCTTAAAGTCATTCTCTTCTTTGGGTGGATGCCGTGCTTAAATATTTATCACTTATCTCTGCACCACGCCTCGCTGTCATTATAACTACTTTCCCCCGCCGCGTGCCCCAACATGACGACTTTATTACACATTCTTTACCTCCCTCGCCGTATATTTTTCACAGCTTCTAAACGGCGTGTCATCTGTCTCGCGTGAATGCTTAAGGAAGGCGTGGCACATTCTCAGCAGGTCACCAGTGTTTTGGGGCGTACGTGTCGTGAATGCAAGCGTTGCATAACCCGCCTCTGTCACGAATTGAATGAGTGACAGGCTGGTGAACTCTCAGGCGAAGAAGAAGAAGAGAGCTTTTGTTACCTCTTCAAGGCAATATAATGGTGCTACACTGCAAGAAATGAATATCTAGATTAGTTTAAATGACTCAAATTCAACATTTGATTTAAGCTAGATGATCAATTTAATTTAACTATCAATAGGGTTAGGAAATTGGTCTTATTGCCAGTTTTATTGTGGTATTTCAAGCGAGAATTCCAGTCAGAAATGACATAAAACATGCCAAGTAATCTAGATTAGGAAAGGAGTCTAAATGAGTGAAAACTGCTTTTATCGTCACATTTTGCGTCAACTATGTTTCTAGGGCGGAGCGAACGTGAGCAAACAAGAAGTGAGTAACCAATCTGTAGGCCTCCATCCATCCATCCATTTTCTTCCGCTTTATCCGGGGTCGGGTCGCGGCGGCAACAGTCCGAGCAGAGATGCCCAGACTTCCCGATCCGCGCAATCTGTAGGCCTGTCACGATAAATAATTTTTAAGGGACAATATATCTATTAAAATATTGCAATAATCAATATTATCATGTAAATTGTTGTATAATGCACGTGCAATTTTTCATGTCACAAAAATGCATTCTGGCTTAAATTAAACTAGGTTACATATAAATATAACAGTGACTTTAATACGTCAATGTAAAATTACAGAAGAAATGTTTTTTAGTGGCGAGTGGCTTTCGGAGCGGAAAAAAAAAAATACATGGTGATGTGTCTCCTTTGAGGGCCTTGAGGGGTAAAGAAGGTGAAAGCCCCTATGTGCTTCACTTTTCTAGGTGTGTTTAAAGTGCGTGCTACATCTGGTAAGTTTGGTGAGAATATGAAGAGTTTATATCAGGGAAAATGTTTAAATTGAGTGATCAATTTGAAACTTTTGCTGTATATTACTGACATTAAATATAAGAAAGAAATGTATTGCAAGTTTTCTGTCATTTTATGTTCATATACATTTTAGCCATTTCATATGAAAGAAATGCCCAAAATGTCCTATATTTTTAGCAACAAAAACTAAATAATGGATAGAGCCAGGTTTAAATTGATAGTTCAAAAAGATTCAAAAGGATAATCCTCCAGTGGATAATCCAAAAATGGATAAAACAGTGGTGCTCTCTGGGGAAGTTTAAAAAATACAAAGAAACCCAAGGCACTCACTGGTGGAATAAAATGCCTTTATTAGTTATGGCATGTCTTAATGGACATCTGACACTGTCCCAAGGCGTTTCAGCGTAATGGCCTTAATTTTGTTGAGAGACCAAACTTCTACGAAAACATACAGTACATTCCTATCCCTATTTCACCTTGTTTTTCAGGCTTCAAATCTCTAAAGTTTGGAGTCTGTTGGAGCTAGTAAAGTGGAGATGTCGCCGCAATGTGCGAAAATGGTCACAGAAGTTACAATTCCCCACATACTGTAGTTCTATAGAGAAAAGTTGAGTCTGTGCAATAATTGGTCATTTAATTGTTTCCAGGTGAAAGTTTATATATTAAGAGAGCAAACCTGAATAATGGATAAATTGACCTTTGCCTGAAGTGTCTCGCCTTGAAGGGACTTCCGCGGCTCTCGAGTGACACAGCTCGATAAGAACACTTGATTGCAAATGTATACGATTCAGATACGACGGTTTCAATAGACTTTGGTCAAGGCGCCAGCGAGGCCTGCCCAGACTGATATCCCTCTGTATCAAAATACAGGCTTGCCAGGCTTAAAAACAGTAGAGAGAGTAATATTCTCAATTAAAGTAATTTAAGTATGCATGAATTGTGATCTAGGCCTAAGACATTTCCAATATTCATTTGTTTTATGGCATATTGCCCAGCCCTTAATTGTACTCTAAGTAACTGCAGTCTCTACACATAGGCATTATTATTCATCTTGCCTTTCCAATTCATCTTGCCTTTCCAATTCATCTTGCGATTACTTGTGTAGTCTCACGCTAGTTGGCCGACTGAGCGCTTGAGAAGGGCGTAGCGCATTCTCTGCAGGTTACCAGCGTCTTCCTCACCTCGCCAAAGAAGCGAGAAAACGTGGAATGAATCTCCCGAGGAAGCCGGTGGCGTCTTCTGTGAAGGGTTGAGTTCTGAAGCGCCAGGGAGAGATTTGCAGCGGTAGAATCAGCGTGAGTGAGTTCAGAGAGGGGCTTTGTCGGAGGAGGGCCGGGGCTGGGCGGTGGGAGGCTAACCGCGTGTGATGGGAATGGACAATGATGCGGCGGCGGACTGCTCTTGTGTTTGTCACCCGCCGCAATGATAGGCTGTCACCTCGTAATGGTGGAGCCTGTTTGTTTTCACTTTGAGGTTACAAGCGAGGAATGATAAGTACTCTCTGGGCTACATTAAGAGGACGCTGCCGTGTCTGTGCGGCGTTGGGGAGAAAGCAGAAATAAAATGGCACAATATATGAAGGGAATTAGTTTCAGAGTGGAATTGGCTTTTTGAGGCAGGAGTTAGAATGTATGCTAGGGCTAGTTTTGTGTTTCATTTTGCGAAGTGCTGCGTGCTGAGGAAGTCGGTGGCCTTGATTTGAATGCAAGAATGAAGAGCCACAACCCAGTGTTAATTTTGTCCAAACCCAAATAAATAAACGCAGGTTGTTGCAGCTGGACAAAAGATAAATAATACAAAACACTGAAATATGGCAACACTGGCTCTGATGATAGTCGCCTCATGACCAGAAGGTGGTCTTTCAACTGTTTTTCTGATGCTTCGAGGAGCTTGTCGAGCACAATACTTACAAACACACTGCAGAATACTAATCTAAATTTGATATGTATGTTTGTTTATTTGGTTGGGACAGTGCATGCTCATGAGGAAGATCATGCACTCCAGATTGTCGCCTTGGGCTAATTTCCATCTGTTGTCCCACATTCGCACTCACAAACTCGAACCCGGGAACTGCTCACTGTAGAACTAAGGGAAGCTAGATGGACAAATAACTTCAGGATAGTTGAGGCCTGTTGTGTAGTTGACTGCCATGTTACAAGGGAATAACATTGAAAATGGGCTGTGTTTTCATTGTTTTGTGGTCCTGAAAAATGGTGGCAAAATTCCCATAATGCATTGCACTGTGACGTCAGTTCCAAAGATCTAAGTATATTTCACCCTAATTTGAGCATTTCTGACTTGCCAAGTAAAAAAAAAACTACCAATGGAATAAGATTTTATCCCATATATCAAGTAAAATTAGACATTATTTCACTTTTTAAATTTAAACTGTGAGGTGTAATTAGATGTTTGATTAGATGTTTTACGCCCTAACCCTAACCCATTGGAAGATCATTTTACGTACCTACTCAAATCAATGTCAAATATTTCAAGAAAATGAAACCTCCAGTGTATCCAGCCTTGTTCCTCCAGGAAACAGGGCTAGGGACAATGAATAATGAGAAATATTATGATTTTTAGTAGTGTAATATTACATAATACAGTAGTAAAAGGAAAGGTAAATTGCGGACAGTGACGGACAACTGTCTTATTACAAATAAGCACGTCTCTTCTCTTTCTGACTCTGAGGAAGCTGGTGTTTTTGCAGACTGATCACGCTCATGACTCACTTTGTGGCTCTGAGCAGCTGCCGGAGCGGGACATCCGAATCACTGCTAATTGCGCCGCGGCGTTGACAGAGCGGGGCCATAAAAGGCACCGCTTTTTAGACCTGCCTCTCACGTTTTCTCCCGCCGTACATGTTTGTCCCGACGCGCTTGAAGTTAACTTGTGCTCCCCGTTGTGCAGCTGACATTAATAGTGGTTTTAAATTGCGGTCTAAGTGCGGAGGTGTCGTTGCGCTTGTGTGTTCGCAGGGTGTGAAGAACACTCTGGTCGGAGAGGAGTCCCAGGTGGAGCATCTCAAATCTCAACTCAAAGACCTCTTTAGATTCTCCGAGGACTCGCGGCACCTGTCAGACGACGTGCTCGCTGTCGTTAAGGAGCACCAAAGGTTTGTCATAGGGTTTTCAGTTCAACTTCTAATTAAATGGTCTGACTGTAGCACTCCCACAGCTGTAAAGTGATGCATGATAAATAAAGAATGTTGATATACAGTAATTACCCTAATCAGACAGAGTAACATGGCCAAGTGAATTGAGGAAATGCTTGACATATAATTAAATGAATTACTGTGCATATAGGCGGAAATGACTATTTTACCTCACAGCTGATGCGTTTGAAGCTTAGGAAAAAGCAAAGAATGAGATCTTTTTTGCATTCTCAAATGAAATCAGGAAACCATTGACAAGGCGAGTGAAGGCTATAGTCACAATGGAGAGAGAGGTTGGTGGTTCGAATCCTGGCTCCCACAGGTGCAGATAATCATTGTGTCCTTGGGCAAAACACTTCACTGACCACCTGTTTGACTGTTTGTAGTGTGTGAGTGAGGGGTTGTTGGTGGTCTGAAGGGCTGAGGGCACAGATTGGCCGCCTCACTTCAGTTAGGCTACTCCGGGGCAACAGCTGTGGGTACAATAGACAATTGCAGCTTAGCTCCACTGAGTGTGGAATGAATGAATAAATGAATATAGCGCTTCTCCAAGCGTTCTTTGTTCTAAGAATGTCAGCACTGAGCGGAATTGACTCGCTCGTGGGTCTTTTTAAGATGAACCAGTAGGAGGAGTTAATCTCTAAGTCCCACCTCTCTAAAGGTTGTAAAAACATCTTGGCCTATTCACACCTAATTACTGCTTGTTACCTTCCTATTGACTTACCCTGGGCTTTGTTTAAGGCCCTGCCCTGGCCTGGTCCAGTCTCATTAGCATGCCATAGGGATGGTTTCAATGTGAACAGCCTTAAAGAAAGCCCGGGGTACGTCTATAGGAAGGTAACAAGCAGATTTTACAACCTTTAGAACCAAGAGAGGTGGAACTTGGAGGTTAACTCCTCCTACTGGTTTCTTCATAAAAGACGTGTCATTTCTGCTCAGTGCTGACAAAGTTCTTTGGATAACAGTTCAACGACAGAGTAGAGATGAAGACTGAAGAATATTCGCCTACAATGGACAACTCCTGTACGCCGAGAACTTACACAGATGCACCTTTAAGAGCACAGATGAAGACTGAATAATCTTTGCCTCTTAAAGGTTCATTAAGGGCTCAATCTATGATTTTGTTTTTCCTAGCAATGGAATTTGTTTTGCCCTCTCGTATATTGTAATCTCCGACTCATCTAAATATTAAACATTTGTGTTAATTTAATGGGTTTTCTGGCTACTTTTCCAGCATTCTTGTGACCGTGACCCTAAAAAGTGACCCTGCTAGCTCTTATATACTCATCTCCTATGAACAAATGAGGTTTTAGTAATGTGTGAGAAAGTCAAGAATGTGTTTGGACCACAACTGTCAATTTAATTTACTCCCCTTTCCCTCCCCTTCCTTCATTATTGTTATAAAAACAAAGGTCAACTATGGTCAATGGTTTGTCTGATTTGAACATTTCCCTCCGTCTTCCTGCGGCGTGTGTGTGTTTCAGCGTGAAATGCCGCGCGGCGCGTCTGTGCTCAGAGTCCGAGTCCGGCCTAAGGAGCGCCCTGCAGGACCCTCTGCTGTTCTTCTCTCAGTGGAGCCTCCAGGTCTCACAGGCGCTGGAGGCCGAGGTCACAGACTTCTCACACATCGCTCTGCTCGTCCAGAAGATCGAGGTGAACGCACAATACTCTCTACTTTAACAGAGCAAGAACTACATGACAAGAAGAAGGAAAAGAACAATCTATCAAATAAACAATAATCATTTTTTCCCACAAAATTAGATTATCATTTACTTAACTTTTAAAATGGGGAAATGTACATTCTGAGGCAGCGCTAAATAAAACACAGACTATATACTTTGATGGAGAAGGTATAAAATATAGATTTACTTTGAAACTGGACTTATCCTCCATCACTTTGGTGTGTCCAAAAACACACCAGAAAGACATGAAATATCTTACTTTCATGTTTAAGTACATTTCAAAGTAAGATCCTATGCAACTGTTGCGTCACTGAAGTGAAGCTGTAAAATGTAAGTCTGCTCTTGAAGTTTAACTTTGGGCATGTCTTTGATGGTCCATCTTGTGTTGGATCTAGGGATGTCTCAATTTTAGTATTATTACTTTAGTGAGAATTAATTCCATTTTATTTTATCTTTTGACTCAAAAATGAACATGTATGTACTGTATTTTTGATAATATTTATGTATTCATATACATAAGCTAAAATAAAAATGTGTTGTCTTAACATTTTCAAACATTTGATATTGGTTATGAATGGTCTAAATTCATCTTCTATTTGGTCCTCTTTGATTTGGAAACATCTTGACAAGTAAATACAGCAATTTACAATTTAGGTTTCTTTCATTTGGAATTATTGTCCAAAAAGAACTGCACTTTTGGGGGAATGTATTATTATTATTATATTTTTTTTAACTATTCCACTTGCTATTAGATTTCCTATTTATGTTTTTAAAATCAAAGTTTTGTTGCATTTCAAATTCGGCCCCCAAGTGGAGTGAAGCGGCCCTCGAGATTAGTGTTGCGTTTGGCCACGTGTCTGCAAAACTTTGGACACCCCTGCACTAAACTATTATCATCACATGCTTTCCTAAAGTACAGTATATCAGGGGTCCCCAACCTTTTCTGTGCCACGGACTGGTTTAATGTAGGCAATATTTACACGGACCGGCCTCCCACGTGCGGCAGATAAATACAAAGCATCAAAAGTAAAACTCACCAACCGACCGCTGAATCAGTGCGAGCTCTGGGCTTGTTTCTTTGCGAGTAATTGCTTCTGTCCTTCTTGTTTGCATTTTTTTTTTTCTTTAAAAAAATCTCCAAAGGTTTAAATAATCCAGGGTGTTTAGTCTTCATGTGCCAACGCAGTTTTGAAGGCTTCATTGCCTTGTTTGCCTGTATCCACATATTATGCAGAGCGGACTTCGCGCACAAACCCATATTTCAAGTAGGATATCTCCTCGTATTGTCTGTTACAATTGGCTTTGTTTTTCTTGGAAGTCTTGGGCTCTTCTGGCTCACCAGTTGGCCTTTTCCCTTTGCATAAACCTTCTCCAAAGATGTTTGTTTTTTACTCATGTTTGCTAGCTTGCGTGCTTATGTCTAACACAGCCAGCTGCTACCTGGTTATGCGTGATACATCACCGTTGAGGACCACAGCGTAGATATATAATAAAACTAGATATTCTCCAATGGATCTGTATCAGGAGTTTCATAAAACAAGCTTATCGGCGTGTCAAGAGAGATTGGATTTAATTTGGAGAATTTGTATTTCAGAGATTTTTTACTGTCAGTTTGCAGCCGCTGGCAAATGTGTCGCGAACCGGTGCCGGTCCCCGACCCGGTGGTTGGGGACCACTGCAGTGTATGATTAGCATGTTTTATACAGATAGATCTCATGGACAGTAGACTGTAGATTACTGTGCCTCAATTATTACATCCTTTGCCATGTGCTAATTGTGATGAGTTTTCCTTTTCCTATTCTATTTTAAGCCCTATTTGCACAGGATTCGAAGTACCTATCGAAAAACCTGTGTGAATAGGGCTTTAAAACAACATGGTAGTTTTGTCGAGGCCTTGCTGAATCTCTTTTCCCTCATCTCATTAGCGTCTGCTGCGGGACAGTGCCGAGCTCCAGGAGAGGCTGGGTCTTCTGCAGGCGAAGGCCGACCTGCTGGACTCAGTTTTCGGGAGGGACAGGGCCGACAGTTTACTGGGCGAGCTCAGCGCCGCAGTCAGGAACAGAGAGCTGCTCCACTCTCAGCTGCTGCAGAGGAAGAGCAGGCTACAGGTACAGAACCAATACTGGCACTTTCCCATTCATCAGCGCTTTGGGCGTACTTACTTTATTTCGTTCCATTTTGGGCTTGTTTTGGTCCAGGTTTTTGTTTAGTTTTATGAAAAAATGCATTCATGGTTGAGAGTTTCAAATATCGTCAATCGATGTATAGAGTCTGTGCAAATGATTATGACGTCACAACATTCTAAAGAGCCTATGGTTTGAAATTGAGGTAGTAACTACAACTACAACAGTCACAAATTAATCAATTCAATTTTCAATTCAATTTACTTGTAGCCCAAAATCGCAACAAAGTCGCCTCGCAAGACAATTAGTGAATATTAATATCCTGTCCTTAGACCCTCCTTCTCGGCAAGAAAAAGCTCAAAAACCCATTGGGACAAAAGGAGAAACCTCGGGGAGGTCCTCTCCCAAGGACGGACAGACTGGATGGGGGTGGTGCATGCATTCACGCTGACGCCTCCCATGATTCTTCCCATGATGGCCGCTCCTTAGTGATGATGTGTTGTTCCAATCATAGTTCGCAGGGGAGTTGCTTAGATCAGTGGTTCCCAAAGTCGGGGTCGCAAGGCCCTAACCTGGGGGTTCCCAGATGAATTCAAGATGAAATAGAAAGAAAAAGTTTTTTTTTTAATGTAATGTTTAGTTTAGGACAGCATATATTTGTGAATTAGGGACAAATAACAAAATAAAAATGCAATGATACATATATTTTGTATGTTTTTGTGTTTGAAATAGTTAGAAGAGGAAGTCAATTTTTGCTGTGAGGGTCCCAAGTCGTTCAGAATGTTCATTTTGAGTCGCGGCCAAAAACATTTGGGAACCCCTGGCTTAGATTGGTAAGGAGTAGATACTTCTTACCAATCTAAGCACCATCTGAAGGCCAAAGCAAACCCTTTGGAGGGCCGAATTTGGCCCGCGAGCCCCCAATTTTGGGCAACCATTGATGGATGTAGGCTAATATTTCTCTTTATACAAAAACATCAATATTTAAACATTAAATTAATGAATGAAACTCGTCACCCACAAGATTATCATTACAGAGCTTATACTACTGACATTTTCTATCAATTCCTTTATGCCAGCCTACTATTTTTGCAAGTCTGTTATTGCAAGTTTTTAGATTACAAACGGCATCCTGATAAATGATCATCCGGACAAATTATCACACAATCTTACAGTATAACGTGAACACAACCTAATGCTTGAGTGTTTTGTTTTAATTTAATGGGAGGTGATGTTACTGGTGTTAAAATCGTATCTTCATGCAACTATCACGCAACACTAATGCGTATCATTCCCAATAACTGCATGAGCCAATCCTAGCGTCCAACTGTGAGAGCCAGCGCAACAGTTTCCTCCCTTTGTTCTGCCATTTCTGTCGCTGTCATAACACAAATACAGCACTGTTAATCCTCCTTGAGAAAGTCTGAAAATCACATCATTTACCAGCCGTGGGTTTAACCATCTCTTCTGCAGCAGTTTCTCCTGTCACCGGACCAAGTGAGGGCTTTATAATGGCTCTTTTAAATACCCTTTAATGTCAGCCTGCTGCAGTTTGAAGCGTAAGTGACTGACGGACCATTTTTTGAGGCCAAGCGCAGATACGAGCTAAAAATACTCACCAGCTCCTTCCTCCTCCCCGCTAAGCCCGTCCTTGTCAGCAGCACTGGAGGGAAATAAAACGCTGATATTATTTTATAATTAGGCCTTTTCAAAAATAAGGCCTTGAAGAGGAGAAAGGCACGGCATGTACAGAAAATTACACTCATGATAAGTTAAAAATGTGTTGCGGCTGTTTTTCTATTCAACAGTTCAGCAGTGCTCCAGACTGTTCCAGTTGTTAATCTGATTTTTAATTGTTATATGCCTTTTTTCAATCAGCAGAAACATATTTTTTCCTTTGTTGTTGTACAAGATGCGTGTGTGTTCTCGGTTAGACCTGGTTCATTTCTTTAGAATTCCTGATTCTGTTTTTGTACTGATAATATTCCTGGAAAGATAACAACGGAAAACTGTGTTGCTTAATTTAAAGGTGCATTGGTGCAACTTTTGATGTTGTTCGAATCTCGGCTCTCAGAGGTGCAGACTTATGCACTTGGGCAAAACACATCCCCCACCATTCCCAGTCACTCACACAGTTTAGTTTGTGAGTTTTAGTTGGCATAGATACACTAGCCTGACTCCATGTATCCAATCCAACTATATTTCTATAGCACGGAAGTTTCCAAAGTGCTGCACATAACCAAACAATCATTCACAAATAAAATACAAAAAAAATAAAAATGTTTTAAACATTTAAAACAGTAAGCTAAAAAACAATAAATAATAAAAAAATAAAATAAAAGTAAATAATGTTTGGGGTTGCGCTGTTGGCTGACTTTCATATTCTACACTAGAGGCGGGACTAGGGTTGTCACGGTATGAAAATTTTACCTCACGGTTATTGTGACCAAAATGATCACGGTTATCGGTATTATCGCTGTATTTTTTTATAAGTGTGTTGAATATGTTCAGAAAGCATTGATAGCATTGTCCTACACAAACTGTAAAAGTTTTTAAAAAGTATCACTGCTATTATATTTAAATATAAAGAAAGTTATTACAATTAGAAATGAGAAAATCTAGGTGTTTTTGTGTTACTACATACAAAAATAAGTTTGATAAGTGATATTATTTACTTTATATTTGTATATAAAGCTAAAAAAAAATAATTCTAAATCAGTTTCTCACTAATTTTAGTTGCACAATCATCAGTCGACATCATGCAAAAATACCAAATATTATCAAAGATATATTGATTGGCTCTGTGATAAGTGTGCGGTGTGAAGGAGGCCTTGCAGTCCACCTCAGAGCAGCTGTGGCTACAATAGAAGAGGGAGATAGAGGAACAAAGAATCCTTTTCACGATCTGCTCATCACACTAATGCCGTTTGTTCTTACGTTTTCTCCTCAAAGGGCTTAATCTCCAGAACCAAGGACTTCGGTGACGCTTATGAGCTGATCCGCTGCAGACTGACTGGACTCAGAGACCGACTGGGGGCAGCTGACGGCCTGCAGCCTGACATACTGACCAAGAAGAGCCAGTCCGACCAGTTCAGAGTGAGTACATGACAAGTAGAGACAAAGTTCACGGTTAAATAAGTTAAAACGCTCCTTTTTGCACACTCTCGTTTAGGGCTGCTCGATTGCAGGAAAAAATAATAATCACACTATGCACTATTATGGCAAAATGTATATTGCAATTATTGTAGGAATAAGTAAAATGATGATTTTTTTCAAACAATTATTTTGCATGTTTATTTCATTAGATACTTAAAATACTGGATAAATTAATACATTCTTGAAAAACAAATAACATTATGCAAAATACAGCATAATTATCCATGTTTGTTAACTACACACAAACATGCCACAGTTTGCAATAGAAGACTCATTTCAATAATCGTCTTTTCGCAACATTTGTGTAATCTTTTGCTGCAATTATCACGACTAATTGAAGCGTTTGATTGATTGCACGGCCCTTACTCTCGTGTCTTGTTTTCCCGATGGTCCAAAGATGATACAGAAGGACCTGGAAGATTGCGAGGCTCACATCACGGCTCTGGAGACGCTGGTGTCCTCCAGTCCCAACAACAGGACCCAGTTCGAGCGCCTTTATTCAGAATGGAAGAATCTCTACACGGTTGTTAAGGTAAAACGAAAAAAAGTTTTCACCTGCGTCAGATTTGTCCTTTTAATTGCAATGGACAAAAGAAGCAAAAATGTTAGTATGTGCGGCATTGGTGTGTACAGTCTTTAGCAATGTTATCAAGGTAGTGGCTTGCGACGATATTTTACATGGAATTTAGGCCAAGTTCTGGGTCACTTTGCAAGATTTTGATAGAGCAAAGAATGTTCAGAAAGAGATTTGTTAGATTTACACACACTGAATAGAAGACGAGCCATTATCATCTCTGCAAAGTAATTGAACTGCAGAGAAAATATCACCCGGAGCAAACAACAATTTTATAAAGGCCTCTCAGATGGAACTTTAATTGAGCTTTTCGAACACATTTGAAGGTTTTCTAGTTTTGAAAACAACACGAGGGAATTGTTTCAGCTTTAATTTATAAAGTTAAAGCTGTTAAGGGCTGTTGTAGAAATAACAACTTACTCCGAATACCCCGATAAGACCCGTTTGAATGTAGGGTGTGGAGGTGTTTATCTACAGTATGTCTCCAGGTTTAAAGTAAAAATGTTCTATTCGTAACTGCATCCCCCCAATACATGAAAGATGAGAAAGCATTAAAAGAGGGGGACGGCACTGAGACGCAGGAGGAGGGTAAACATCCAGCTTAAAGGAAATTCAACTGGAAGGGAGAGTAGTAGGTCTGGTCCTGCTCCTGAACTTTAGACAACAATCTTATCTTCATTTAACTTAAATAAAGAGGCCTGCAGTTTACTCCAGAACTGTATAGCCTTGAGCTCTTTTCATTAATCCCTTTCTGTTGGTTATAACCTTCAGTAATCACGATTAATTTAAACTTTGACCAACTGCACAGCCCTAACACTAGTGAAACACACAGGTACCAGGTCTTTTAAGTTTAGCTGCTGAACTCTGGAGGTCATGTGGAGGTTAAACAAAACCGTTTTTTTCCCCTGGTCTAATCCTCGACTGCTCTCCTCTGGCTGTGCTGAGAGCACCGCGAAACATCATCCCTTTCCCCTTGTCTCCACGGACAGATCAGTTATATTTTAAAGGTAAATTATTTCTAAATGAATCCAAATATGTGACAGCGCAGGACCCTTCCGGGCGCAAGTCGCAGGACGAGTTTGGAGCAAAACCACAATGAAGTGATTTTTTTGAAAATTAGTGATTTTCGCTTTTTTGCAGAATCTGTTAGTTCAGATCACGGAGAAGCCTCTCCATGTTTCAGATAACAGTATTGATATCTTTAAAAGTATATATTTTCTGTTTGAAGATTCCTCTTGCTTCTCCCCGCGTTGTGGGGCGTGTAATTACAGCGGCACACTTCATTTCCATACTGGTTTGGTCAGGTTCCTTTTGTTACAGTCTCCGCCCACCAAGCGACCGCATGGCTACTTATGCCGCGTCCTCACATGAGAAAGTCAGCTGATAAAAACATTCTAAGATGGACCCTGCACAGAGCATCGCTGACGAGCTGAATCGTGGATGTTATAGCGAAAATGTGTTGAAGTACTTCTTCGACAAGGATGCCGCTTCTGCACAAGACCTTGCATCTGATTCTGAAGACGAGCTGTCCGACGATGATGAAAGCGGCTGTATCACACTGGATAACATCCCAAATCTACAGCTTTCCGAAGATGAAGAAGAGGAAGAAGCCATCGGTTTTGCCTCAGACGAGTTGGACCGTAGGATATCAGACGCTATATCTACTAGGGCCCGACCGATATGGATTTTTGGGGTCCAATAACGATACCGATATAAGGACAGTATAGCGGCCGATAGCCGATATGATGACCGATAAATTCCTTTTTAGAAAGTTTAAGAAAATGATTATTTTTTGGGTGCATTCACAACCCCCTCTTTATCCGAATCCAGGCCCCTTTGCTCTGATAGTACGTTTTTTATTGTGGTGATGTGAATGTGCTCTAGGA